>JAUUDZ010429939.1:0-13757 GCA_032361705.1 Panulirus versicolor
TATGCATCTTTCAGTCATTAGCACTATTTCCCTGCAAAAATCATCCAAATGCCTCTCTCTTCTTTTTCACTAACAATCGTACTTTTTCATCCCACCACTCACTACCCTCTCTAATCTGCCCAACTCCCACCTTTCTCATGCTACAGGCATCGTTTGCGCAAGCATGTGTGGGCGTTTATGTATATACATGAGTATGTGGGTGGGTTGGGCATTCTTTTGTCTGTTTCCTTGCGCTACCTTGCTAATGTGGGAGACAGGAACTAAGTATTATAAAGAAAATTATATATAATTATTTTCATCATTATTATCATTATTATTATTATCATCATACATAATCGGTTTCCCACGTCAGTGATGTAGCATCAGGAAACAGACAAAGAATGGCCCATCCACTCATATACACATATATATCCATAAATGCCAACATACACACATATACATACATATGTATATCAACATATATGTACATATACATACACATACACAGACATTACATATATACTTGCTTGCCTTCATCCATTCCTGTCGCTATCCCGCTTACAGGAAAACTGCATTGCTATTCCCTGCTTCAGCAAGGTAGTGCCAGGAAAACAAATCAAAAAGTCCACATTCATACACATTCAGTCTCTAGCTGTCATGTGTAATGCAACAAAATCACAGCTCCCTATCCACATCCAGGCCCTACAGATCTTTCCATGGTTTATCCCAGACAATTCACATGTCCATATATTCCTGGGACCTGTGCGTAGCAGGTGGGAGCACTACCTCTAGCCTATGGTCACCCCTAAAAGGGAAATGACTATTCGAATGCTATGTAATCGAATACACTTTGTGATCATAGCCTAGCAGTAGGGCTCCCGCCTGCTATGCAGGGGTCCCAGGTTCAATCCTGGCTTTTGGAGGTTTGTATGTTATGTGGAAATGCGCATTCATATGCACTATATTCATATATATATACCTCCATGTTGTATAGTTTCTTATCAACTGAAAACATTTCATGTAACTTTCTTTCAAACTTTTCATCTACTATTTCTTTGCTTTCATCAATCAGCTTCTTAACATTCCACTTACATATTTTATGTTTTTCCCTTCTCCTTCACAGAACTTCCACTGGTACATTCCAATCAAGCAATCAAGCATATGTCTTTTTCTTCTCTTCCACAGCATTTATAATCTCTTCTGTCCTCCATGCATTGCCCTTTATATTCCTATATCTCACAACACTGTATCCAACTATTAATTCTACATCCTTTATTAGTATTTCTCTAAACATTTTAAACACATTTACACATGACTGCACCCTACATTCACTTCAATTCCATCTAAGCTTTCAGTTACCTTCCTTTCATCCTCAAGACATTTTTTCTGATTTATGTTTTTACTCGACAACACTTTTACCTCTCCATTCTTCCTCACACCATACCTCCACTTCTCCCTGATCCTCATCCCCACAAGAATTGCAAAATGGTCAGAGTCTCCAAAGAATCATCTCACAATTCTAGTATCTAGCATGACCTCTCTCACAGCATGACCTCTCTCAATCTTTCATCTACTGCCACATATCCAATCAAAGCCTTTTGCTCTATTCTTCCATTATTCTCATAATTGTATATTTGAGGATCATTTTGTGCTGAAAAAAGGTATTTGCAAAGAATAAACCCCTTTTAGCACAACTATCCACAAGATAACTTCCATTCTCATTTACTCCAAGCACTCCCCCGTTACCAACTAATCTCATCACTTTCATCACACTCTGCTTTCACATTCATATCATCCACATTTCTCTCATTCTCAAAGCCATTTACATAGTCATTCAAATTTCTCCAAAAAAGCTACATTTCATTTTTGCCCTGTACAGCCTTCATATTCACAGGCACATATACACATACCCATGCATGCTTCACAATCACAATTTTTCACCCACACTATTCTTTATCCATTCCATCCATGCTCTGTAACACCCTCCCACACTCTAGGTGATAGTAGAATTGCATGGCCTTCTTTCCCTTTTCCCCAATAATTTTCACATATTCTCATCCATACCACACTTCCTTCCATGCCCTCTCATAACCTGCATTCATCCTTTACATTTTCGCTCCACACATTATACCCAAGTATATGGGTTTCCCAGTCCCCAGCACATCCAAGCTGCAACTTCTGAAATTCTCGACATGCTCCCTCCTTTTAATCTCATCAGTCACATATTACACTCAAACACTTCATTTCAATAAATTCACTCTATCCTTTACATTCCTGCATAAGGCCCACATCTCACATTCATACAGCACAAAGACAATGACCTCTCTTTCCACATATTCCTAAATGCACCCAAGACCTTTGCCAGCTCACTTCAGCTCCTATGGTTCCATTCACTGCCATATCCACTTCCAGGTATCTAAAACAATCCACTTTCTCCAAGTTATCTTCAAATGACCTGTATTATTTTACTATTAAACCTAACAACGTTCTTTTGATTCACATTTACTCTCTAACTTTCTTTTACTCAAAATGAAAAGCTTTGCCCAAAAGTGGAATAAAAGTTTCTTTCAAGCCAGCAGGGATTTTTTTTTTCAATTTTAAATGCATAACCTTTCAGCTTATCTTTGATATTTCACTACTAACTCGATATACACCCAATACTCCTCTCTAGCCTACAGTCCTCCTCTCCTTAAAAATGTTTTGTATCCCTGTTCTTCTCTAATCAACTGTTTCCTTCCATTCTGTACTTCCTTCTCTAGCTTAAACAAATGATACTTACCAAGAAAAATATGCCAAGACCAATGCCAATCATGGCAATGGAGGTTGCAATGGACTGTCTCTTTTCAAAGTATTGAGCCAGGGCGATGATTTGCCCAGAGTAGGCGAAGTTCATCCCACATGCTGTAATACAAGAAAAGATGCTGAAAACCTTGTGGAAAAGAGCAAAGATATGAGAGATGAACCTATAAGAGAAGAGTGGTGATGGATTTTAGTGCAAGTCAAAATGGCATAAAAATGTAATGAAGATCTTACATGAAAAGTGGTAACGGTGATCACTGAGGAAGATACAGCAAAAACCAGAGAAGCATGTGAATGTGTTTTAATGAGGACAAATATACGGCAGAAAGGTAGTGGAAAAAGAGGAGCTAAAGTAGCAAGTACATATAGGGGGAAACGTTGACTTGAAATTCAGTGAGGGTGTAAATGCTGTGAATGGACAAAAAATAAAATCACAAAAGTTCTGTCAAGGTATAAGAATTAGCAAGGATCACAAAAAGAAGAGGTAAAAAAGAAATGAGAGAGCTTGATTAAGTATTTTCCATGACAACTTATGATTATTATAGCAGAGATTCTGTATGAACATTCTGTTGGGACATTCTGTATGAACATTCCATAGGGATAATCACAAAAGAAGAATAAATCTTTAGGAAACTGATTGGGCTGCAGGTTTTGAGTTTAAATATGTCGAAAATCTTCCAAATTCTAAAGACATAATGGCTGGTGCAATCAACATGAGGTCCTTAATCTATATTTTATTCTACATGGGACGAAATGCGAAATTCTCATTGGAATTGAAATCAGTTGACTCTACTGACAAAGTATCTTTGCTAAATGATAGTACTAGTAAATGTAGAAAAATCTAAATTTCATATGTTTAAATTATTTAACACTATGTAAAATGATACTTTCAAACCACATCTTAAACATGTAAGTGACCAATCCTACATTAACCGCAACAAAGTCAATTTGATCTGTCCTTCAGACTTAACCTTAGTCTCAGGAAATTTTAGAACAATCTGTAAACCTTATTCCATGGTATCCTTATATTGGCGAGTATGATTTCAAAACTGCACATACAACTGTACACATAGCACTCTGGGATATGCTCTAATAATGATACTTTAAACATCATTCCCAACATTTTTACTAATTCTACACTTCATCACAAAACAATTAATTCCTTTATGTCCTAATTTTGATCAACCTTCAAATGTTCTTTACTTTCTGATAGGATCTAACCAATAAGGAAATGAAATGAAAGAACCCTGCTCTCTTTGGGATATTACTTAAGCATAGTCCCAATAATATACTGTGATTTACTCCCCCCCCATCTGCCCCTAAAGGCAGGTTCACCTTTCTTGTCCCACTGCTCATCTCTACCCTCTAGTTGCAGTGCTATAAACCATAGCCATAAACTAACCACATAACAAATACTTGATATGTTCCACACATTACTTTTGCCAAGGTGAGATGTCCTTTGGATGGTCTCATCATTTCCTCCATTTACTATGGTCACAGGACCCTCCTTTCTACTTCTGATTTGTCTATATGTATCTTTAAAGTTCTCTTCTTTTCAGTTATTCTGAGAGAAAGTAGGTGGGTCTGTTCCCTCTATTCAAAACTGTTTTATGTGTAGATTCCACATCATCCTTGGTGTTTACCATGGAGATACATTTCTCATCTTACTTTTCCCCTTGTTTTTGTTTTCAATTGCAACTGTCATTATCTATATGCTTTTTCCCTTACCTTCATCATGCGAGTTGTGTTAGGTTAATTCTTTACATATTTTGAGCCTGACTTTCTGGAGAGCCATAATCACTGGGTGTTGATCACAGCACCATCAGTCTGTTCATGAAATACTTGGTTATAATTGCAAAAACAAATGAAATAGAAAAAAATTGCTACAAACTGAACAATAAACAATGGAGTCTTTGGGAATTAAATGTTCAGAAATTAATTTTCAAGATAATGAGGCTTAATGTTGGCACTTTGATTAAAAAGTCTCTTACTGCATCTAGAGATGAATGCACTTACATACAGAGAACATCAGCTTAAGCTACACAAGTACTTCTACAGCTCAAGTACCTCATTTTGAATGGTATAGTCGCAACTAATGAATATGTAGAAAAAACATATCCCATAAAAATCCCAAGTTTGTGGCAGTAATGTGGCACTTGTTCCCATATGTAAATGAGACAGGGGAGAGATTTACACTTATGGTATTTACATGTTCAGAGTATTATAGGGCTATAAAATTGGAAAAATACGAGTTATTTTCTGTAGAGTAATACCACCTTTTTTAACTGTGGTTGATACTTTGCTCACCTGAGGTAGATAAAGCCCATTAAAACTCTCACTAACAGAAGTTCTTATGTGAGCAATAAAAGGTTTAGGGCTATTCTAGATTTCTAACACCAAAGGAAAATATAAGTAAGTAATAGCTGGTAGACAACCACCAATCAGGGAGCTATATTAACAGTACTACCCACCTGGGTATCGGAAGGATTAATGATGGCTGCATAGTGAGCCAGCACTTCAGTCGTTGTCAAGTTGCACTTCTCTGACCCAGGTAACTGTCTTTCCTTTCTGCCTCAACCACACTTGGACTGCTGGCATTCTGTCCACAAACATACAATCTCTCCTTGTCAAACATAACACTTGACAGCACTTAACACACAGCTCATTCTTTGTATCCCTAGATTTCCCTTTGATAAGTCCTGCCTTTTGGCAAAATGAAGTAGTAGGTAGAAACATTAAGAAGGAGCATAAGGTGGAAGTAGTAGGTAGGAACATTAAGTGGGAGCATTAGGTAGTAGCAGTAGAAGTTTGGAACATCAGGCAGGAACATTAGGTAGAAACATTAGGTAAAAGTAGTCAGTTGGAACATCAGGTAGGATCCTCTGGAAACACTGCATTAGAGTTGCCCTCAGCCAGTGGCCTTTTAAGGGTGAGACACTTAAAGATAGGAAGCTATGGGCATCAGAAACATAGATAGATAGATAGGTAAAAAGGAATATATGTGGTGTACTGAAAGAGGGAGATTCAAAATATGCATTCAAATTTTTTTCCATTATGTTACTCAGGGGTATCTTCTTTATATTAGTTCCTATTTCCTGCATCAATGAGGTAGTGCCAGCAACAAAGGAACAAGCCTGCACTTACTCATATCCATTCTCTAATCATCATGTGCAATGTACCAAGACTAACAGCCACCTACTAACAACCAGGTACCACAGACCTTTCCATGGTTTTCCCCTACCAATTCACATTTCCTAGTTCAGTCTGCTGACACCACATCAGCCCCTGTATACCCCATCATTCCAATTCACTCTATCCATGCATGCCTTTCACCCTCATGCATGTTCAGGCCCAGATCACTCAAAGTCTTTTTCACTCCATCCTTCCCTATCCAATTTGGTCTTCCCATTCTTTATGTTTCCTCCACTTCTGACACGTATATATATGTTAAGGAAGGAGAGCTAATTTTCATTTTGTCTTTCCATGAATAGGGTAGCGATGGTGTCATTCAGATTTGGATATTTTTTCTGATTTTGATTGATGGTATGTGGTTGTGTCTTAGCTAGTTTCTTTGTTTTAATGAGGTTTGTAACTTGTAGGGACAATTTTATGTTACATTTTTTATGGATGAAATGTGAGATAGCATAACTTAGGGATGCAATGGCTGGCAAGTCTTCCTTTCTGCAGCTTTTGTAAGTCTTTTTGATAGTTATATGGATTGGTTGAACTAGTTGGAATGTTATCAGGATGGGGAGATGGTCAGAGGACATTTCATACAGCATGCCTCTGTTGCTGTGTGTGTGTAGTGCTGGTTAACTGGTGATTTCTGGCAAGGTTGGTTGATGTATTTGTTGGGGTGGAAGTCTGGTTATCTTGTTGTTTAGGTTGAGCATATTGAAAAGTTGCAGTTGGTTTATGAGTACCTCACCTCAGGGATCATGGATTTGAGTGCTGAACCACTGGGATGGTGGGCATTGAAATTTCTAGAGGGATAAGTGTTGGGTATGTTGGTCCAATTCTAGAGTAGGAGAGTTTATCTAGGAGGCATGTATAGGGGTAGGTACGTAAGTGTTGATTATATTGTAGTTATTGCTCTAAAGTTTTTATTCTTATGAACTGTATTTCTAGGTTGTTGTAATTGTCTTTGATATATTTTGTAGTGTCAAATGTTTTGGAGAATGTTATGGTTTGGAAGATGAGTGTTACAATTTCTACTCCTTGTCCTTGTCTGCCTTATGGTTTTATAGAAAGGTAAGAGGAAAGAGTTGGACGTGAATTTTTTGTTGTTGTTTATTTTTTATGAATGTTATGTGGGTATTGTAGGTTGTCTAGTTTGTCAATGGTGCTATGTTGAGACTGAGCGTTTTCTATGTATGTGCTGCTTTTGGCATTACTGCCTGAGTGTTTACTGCATGTCCAGTGCTCTGAGTAGTCTTATATGGTTGATATTGAAGGGTAGTGGTGGTACTGTGCACAGAGGCACACCCAGCAAAAATTATCCTTACATTTTTGTGTTAGTATGACACAATGGACAAAGGATTGTGACAAATGCTCTGAGCACTTGCCTTACATTGTTATCCCTGCTTTCCATATATACAGGGTGTCCAAGAAAGATCTCCAGAGTTTCAGTCGTTGATATTAATTAACTGTGTAAACGTACAGTGTTTTCCATTTCAAATTTCACGAGGGAATTTCTCCAAGTTTTAGTGACATTTATGATTATTCAATATGAGCCGTGTTCACATCTCTGTAATTTCCTCAAACCATACCCTACATTGCTTTCTTTTGTGGCAATGCCATGATTGAACGATGTCTGTATCATGCCTTTTCAAGCTGTCAGTGGTACTGTCTTCTGGTTGCAGCACATGGCACTAAGAACTTGAGAGGTCTCGTAGCAGATTTCAAAAGGAGAAACATTGTGGTAACACAGCTGATTGTATTTAGTGACTGAAACTCCAGAGCTCTTTTTTGGACATTCTGTATATTTCTCATTGTGCCAAAAACGAAGTATGGAGTGTAGAGTATTTTATTTTTAAATGGTTATAATGCATTGTATTTATTTTTTTATTTCAAAAGCAACTAATATACAGCATCTACTAAAATTATTAAGAAATGGATCTTATGTTCATGTTTATCAACCCAATTGAGACAACAGGAATTGTAGTGTACATTTTGAAATCCATAGGACCCATCCACTAAGGTAATTATATGTTGGTGATATATTGTTAGTCCAGATATAGGACATGGATATGGGGACAGCTTAAGGCTGTAATATGTGGGGCAGGAAAAGTTGTCTCCTTTGGGCCAGGAAGATGAGTGTTGAGCATAGTCCCTTGTTGGTTCGAAGATGTCCACATAAGTTGATTGCAGACCATCCTTGGCCAGTCAAAGCTGAGCTTACTTAATCTAGTCACACATACCTATTAGCATTTCGTGCATTAGTAGCAGCAGGAACAAACAGAAATAGCCTAAACTGCTTATTAGATCCATGCTCTTAGGTTTTATGTATAATACATTAATAGTAGAGTCCAGGTATCCACAACCAGGCTCCTCTAACATTTCTGTGGTTCCCCCAACCACCTCATATACCCTGGTTCAAACCATTGATAGCATGTCAACCCCTTTTTATCATGTCTCTCCAATTTCCTTTATTCTTTGCATGCCTCACGCTCTCCTATATGATCATGCCCCAGACTCTCAAAGTATCTTTTACCTCCTCTTTGATTCACCCTTTTTTCGTGTTCCCTTCACTTCTGACATGTATACCCACTTGGCCTTCTCTTTCATCCTCTCTCTGTCTCCATACCATATCAACTCACTTCTTAGCTCAATCATACATACTCCTTTTACTACCACATCTCTCACTCTATCATTTCTTATTTAACCCTTTCATTCCCCACCTCCACCACCACTCCATCCATAAACATGTTTAAATAGCCATGGTGACAGGACAAACCCCTGCCACACACCCACCTTCACATACAACCACTTTACTTCTTCTCTTCCTACTTGTAAACATAACATATTCTTTTGATAAAACTCTTCATAGCTTCTTGCAGCTTTCCTCCCACACTTCTTATTCTCAACACCTTCCACATAGCATTTCTATCAACCCTATAATATACACTCTTCAGATCCATAAGGGCCACTTATTTAACCTTCTGTTGCTCTCTTTTTCACACACATTCTTCAAAGCACGCACCTGATAATACACATCCACCATTCCAGAAGTCACATTGTTCCATCCCACTCTGAAATTCTGTGCATCTTACCAGCCTGTCGGTCACCACTCTACCATACAACTTACCAGATACACTCAACAGATTGTAATTTGAACATTTGCTTTCCCCTGTATCATGCTTTTATATAATGGGATGGTAAAGGCACTCCACCAATCCTCAGGCACCTCACTAAGAGCCATACATACACTGAAAATCCCAACTAACCAGTCAGTGATACAGTCACCCCCTTTCTTCAGAAATTCAAGTGCAATCCCCATTCACAGTAGCCAAAATAAGAGATTAGATAATTACAACAAAAATGGTATTTTGATAAAGTAAGTAGTATTTTTGTTATAGTTGCCTTGTGATAGTAGAGAATAAGAGAAAGCATATGTTAGGAATTTTTTAAGGATAAGTGAAAGTAACTTTTAGTTAACTACTCTACTTGGTGTAAGAAAAAATATTTTATATATATTATTATACTCTGTCGCTGTCTCCTGCATTAGCGAGGTAGCGCAAGGAAACAGACGAAAGAATGGCCCAAAATATATATTTATATCAAAATTAAATGAGTGGATTGAAGGTAAATTATAAATTATCATTAATATTTCTTTCAGGTAAATGGAGTATGTGTGATTGCTGATTTTGGTCTTGCAGTAATGCACACACAGACTACTGGAGAAATCAACATTGGTAATAATCCTAGAGTTGGGACAAAGCGATATATGAGCCCAGAGGTCTTGAGTGAGATGTAAGTTTTTATCTTTTTGCCTGATACTAAGAAATCCAGGTTAGTTACTGTTGGTAGCTGAGAGATATATGTTTGTTTGATATTAAACTGTAATGTTTATCTGAACTGAAAAGGGCCCTCTATAGGGTTAAGCTGAAAAACAGAGGAACCATAACATCTAAGTTTATAACAACATATATGTTTCAATATATAGTGAAATTATGATGAATTTCGTACATTTGATTAGATTTAGATTAATTATGTTCATATTTGTGTAATTAATTATATTTCTTAAATATATGCCAGGTACTTAGAATGTATATTTGTGTGTGTGTATGGATAATTACCTATTTGTGATTACTTGCTTCTGCATAGAGGGAATGAAGTTTTGACATTCCTAGAATCACGTCATTCGTTTTATTATTGTCTTACAATTTCTTACACTTTTTTGCATTTCCTGCAATCACTATTTCTTTACTTGTTCCATTCACCCTCCTTTCTGTAGTTCTCATTATCTTATTTCATGTTTCTTGTTATGACCTGTTGATCTGTTTATGCCAATTTTGAAAAAGGAGCTCGTTATTGTCATTGTCATATTTAGATAAGTAGCTTGACAGTTGTAATTGTCTCCCCTCTTCGTTCTTTCATAAAGTAAAGTCCATGGTTGATATTCATACAACACTGTTAGGACTACTGCACCCACAAACATGCCCATCTTTGCTCTTGCACATAGTGATCACTCAATGTAACTAAAACATTTCACTTCCTACATGTTTTTTGTATTTAAATTGACACCCCAGCTAACCTGTTTCTTTCCACTGCTATACCTAATAACATTGCTTATATTCACATTTACCGTCAACTTTCTCCTTTCACACTCTATACTGAACTCAGACATTAACTAATACAGTTTCTCACTCGAATCTGCCACAAGCACCTTGTCATCAGTAAACATTAATTGTCTCATTTCCAAAGTCCCCATTCCCTACAGACTGTAGACCTATCCCTCTTCCCAAAACTTCATATCCACTCTCTCACCATGCCTTCCATAAACAAATTAAACAGCCATAGTGACATCACATTACCCTGTTGCAGACCCAACTTTACCAGGAATCATTCTCCCTCCTTTCTACCTGCTCGCACATGTGCCTTTCCCTTTTGATGAACCTCTGCTGCCTCATAATAGCTTTCCTGTTACTCCATGTATATGTAACATCTACAAAACCTCTCTACCACCCCTGTCATATACTTTCTCCAGATCTGTAAATGCCACGTACAAAAGCTTCTCTTTCTCCATGTGGTTGTTTTCTGACTGTCAAGCTTTAGTGAAGTTCTGGCACAACCTTGGAGATCCTTTGATGAATCGGAGCAGCACTTCTCATCTGATCTATGCTAAAAGATATTACTACTGATTTTGAGCATGCTTCACCTGTTGCAAGGGTGTGATTTGCAGCTGGTTTATTCGGGAAAATGAGTGCTTTAGGATTCATTAATAGTAGTCAGAGAGCAGGCCCTTCAAGTTGGTTAATGCCATCCATTGTATTTTCCCAGTAATTTGGTCAATGTGCCTTTACCACATAGCAGTGGTCCCAGGCATTCCACAGCATTGCTCAGAATCCAATTTTTTCCCCAATGGTATTCATGAACAATCACATGCTATCCTGTGATGAATTCTCAAAGAGCATGAATGTGATGATAATTTGGTGTCTTCTCTTGCTGTTGTAACTTTGCCACCTCCTCATTCAAACTTGGTTTCATCATTGTCAATCTTGTATGGGTGTACTCTTCAGAAGCAGTTCAGCAGAGGTTTGCTGTTTGGTACCATGTGGAGTATTCCAATAGGTGAACAGAATACTTGTCATCTTATCTGTCAGAGAGCAGCTGGTACCTTCTTGTTTCTTCGGTGACTTCTTCAAAGCCTGCACCATTCGCTCGACCAACCTATTTGATGCTGGATGAATTGGAGGTTTTAGGTTGTGACACACACCATTTCTCCTGGAAACATGTAAATTCTGCAGATGTGAATGTTGCAGCATTAATTGTCACTATCTCCTCTGAAAGATGAAGAGCAGCAAACACTGGAGTAAGTGCAAGTATTATCTCCTCTGATGTGCTACTTGTAGTTTGGTTTACATATGGCCAGTTTGCAAACATAGTACCAAAAATTAAAATTTCGTTCCCTCACATTCATCAAAATCAAAATAAATATGCTGAAATACCCTGGTAACCCATAACCAAGGGTGGAGTGCACCAAATGGGACTCATTTTTGGTGAAAGCAACATGTAAAACTCTCAGCAGCCTTATGTTCTATGCAATCATGTAAGCTAGACCACCATACATAGCTTCTTGCCAAATTCTTGTTGCTCACCACCCCAGAATGCCCTTCATAGAATTCCTCTAGTGCCCAGTCTTGTAACTGTGAAGGAATAAGCACTCTTAAACCCCACTGTAGACATCCAGCTTCTGATGAGACCTCTAATTGTTGCTCATGAAAGACTATAATGATGTATCCAGACCTCAGTTTGGCTCTTGCCAACCATACAGGGTGAAGTCCAGAATCTTAGCCAGTGTCGGATCCATTGGTATTTGGTCTGCCACCTCACTAGCTCTTACCATGATTTTTTTTTTTTGTATGAAAAGATGAAATACTTCTGAGTGTGAACCAGTTGATTTCTCTGACTGCCTTGAAAGGGCATCAGCATTTGAGTGCTCCTCTGATTGTAGATGTTGTCATGTTTTGACAGTGCTTGTGCCCAGCTTCTACTGCTGTTACTCCCATCTTCAGTCTGCAAGTCTTACATAAAGATATATGATCAGTCTGTTATAGGAACTTCCTGCCCACGAGATACTGCTGGAACATGTGCTTAGGGATTAGTTTTCATTTAGTAATAGCTTAACTTTGCTATATGTTTATTCCTTTTGACTGGTCTTATACATATGCAATAACTTTACCTGAAAATCAACATTTTCACCTTTTCCATCATCAAAAGGTAATTTAAGGATTAAAGTAAATTTAAGGTATAAATTTTTTTCAAATATGCATGGTCTTTCCAGTAAATCAAGATGTACATGAGCTGTGGGTAGAATAGATAATGTAATGGCAAACAGAATAATCCTTTGCTTCTTATGTCCTTAACGTTTGCAGATATGTCCCCAACATTCCATTTTTGAAGGCATTTATCAATTTTTCACAAACTTTCCTGAAATAATATGCAGTCTTGTACTTTATTATGAAACATTCTTTTAGTTTTCTGTCTTTACGTATGATTCTATTTGCAATATTTTTTCTTATATCCAGGATCAACATGAGTGTATTTGAATCATTCCGTAAAGTTGATATCTATGCAATGGGACTGGTTCTATGGGAAATGTGCCGAAGATGTGTGTCAAATGGTATTATGGATGAATACAAACCTCCATTCCATGATGTAGTTCCAAATGACCCCAGTTATGATGACATGAAAAAAGTTGTTTGTGTTGACCAGTATCGTCCCATGATTCCAAACAGATGGACAAGTGATCCGGTATGTATTTTTTCATTAGTCTGATGTTTTATTCTACACTAATTTTCTTCTGCAGAAACACAATTAGCTCTTATTCTTATATACATTTATGGCAACTCCAGAGTTTGGATGATTAGAAGTGGGTACTAAATGGAAAAAGATTATACTGGTATTCATGTTGGTTAAACATTGAGTGTTGGATGTAATTCAGTTAAATGGCAGAAAACTGTTTACGTTTTTGATATGTAATTGAGTATATTTAAGATAATGTTATAATGGTAAGTATGAGATAGGATATAGATTTACTTTATAAGGGTGATAAATTGTAGATGGACAGATGTTGTAAGGAAGAGCATAGGTTCTTATTTAGTTAGGAAAACATGAAAATACTGGGGTATGATTAGAATAATTCATTATTTTTATGGTACTTAGCCACATGTAAACAGATCCCACTTTGTAATATTAAAGCATATTTTTCTTTATTTCTGATTGCCATTACAAGAATGACAGAGATTCATGAACAT
>JAUUDZ010429949.1:0-13756 GCA_032361705.1 Panulirus versicolor
TATATACCACGCAATTCGGCGGAGTGTGAATGGAAA
Source organism: Panulirus versicolor (assembly GCA_032361705.1). Taxonomy (NCBI): domain Eukaryota; kingdom Metazoa; phylum Arthropoda; class Malacostraca; order Decapoda; family Palinuridae; genus Panulirus; species Panulirus versicolor. Next base: position 37 of record JAUUDZ010429949.1, read on the forward strand.
TTGTTTATATAATGATTCAGGCGTAAGAATCATGAGATTTGCATAGCTTGATGTTTAGTTTCCCTTGGTAACGATCTCTTCCCTCGTTAAGGGTAGAACGAGAAGACGATGGTGCTAATTATGAAGGAACTTAGAGAACTTGATATAAATATGTAAACTTGATATAGTTTATCCGCAGCTGTGGTAATGATGTCGAGCCGCAATTTTTTTTATAAGGTTATTTTTTGAACAATAATATTTTACGGTTGCATTACTTATGAGAATTGATTAACAGACTTGTATATACATTGAACACTTAAGGGGACTTTATATCTGACTTTTCACGAAGATGAAAATAAATCGTGTCTTACGATTGCCTACTCATCCAAGACCCTTTCAGATGGCTCAACTATCCATGCATTCTTCATTGGATTTTGATCCTAATTTGAATATCCCTTCACTACTCATATATAGGTCGATTTTCCTTAAGCATTTTCTTCTATTTAAGCCATAATTTGATTCTACTGGTATGTTTGATAATTCGCTATAGGTGATCTATCTACATTCCTTTGAACATGGTGTGTCATTTCCACGAGCCTTGCATTGTGAAGTAGTGGTTCATTTAGACCAATTATGATCGCATATCATTCGTCATTTAGGAAGTAAGTATTGTGGTATTTTGATAAATTTGAATATGTCGCTTGTGCTGGTGACTATAACACATGAATATGGTGTGGTGATGGAGCCTAGAGAGATTATATTTGGAAAAACAACCAAAATTGATAATAACACCAATATCAGTTCTGTTGAATTAGATGAATTGAAATTGCTTTCGATTATGTTTTATATTAAATAGGAATTTAAAAGAAATAAGTCCTTCCGTAAATATATTGTCCTCTAACATCTCATTTCCAACACATCCACCTTCCTCAGCACAACTGTATCTATAGCCCACGCCTCGCAACCATATAACATTGTTTGAACCACTATTCCTTCAAACATACCCATTTTTGCTTTCCGAGATAATGCTCTCGTCTTCCACATTTTTCAACGCTCCCAGAACTTTCGCCCCCTCACTTCCGCTTTCATAGTTCCATCCGCTGCCAAATCCACTCACAGATATCTAAAACACTTCATTTCCTCCAGTTTTTCTCCATCCAAACTTACGTAAGTAGTGCATATGAAGGCAACTATATAACACACTAACCCCTACCAGCAGGATCGAACCCGGGTTTTCTGCGTGAGACGAAGGGTATTTGATTACACAGTACTCGAATAGTCGTTTCCCTTTTAGGGGTGATCATAGCATAGCAGTAGTGCTCCCGCCTCCTACCCAGGGGACCCGGGTTCGATCTTGGCTGTTGGAGGTTAGTATGTTATATTCAACTTATTTACAGTGTATGCAGACATAAGAATTACAGAGACGCATATAGATATCTTGCCGTCTATTAAACCCTGTGTAGAGGAGGAAAAAATATTGCCTTCCCACTCCATGTAGGTATTCGCGTGGACAGCCACATTTTGGATAATTTTTGGGTCTGAGTTTAGTTCTCAGACATTATTTGTTGTACGGTCATGTAACTCTATCTGCAAATGGAAAATTGCTGAGCGATTCACACCAAAGTTAGGTTAGGTTGCGTCTCGGGGGCAAATTTCTTATCCGTTATAGCCTATGCTTACCTAAACTTCAACAGCCACCAGGAATGGGTTCACAGTGAAAAAGACCGGAGGCATGATTATCAAATATTAGTCCCTTCTCATGACTTTACGCCAAGCGTCAGAACAAATTTCACTTCACAAGATCTATTTCACAGAAAGCTTTTGGCTATCTCAGTCGACGATATTTTTATGCTACGGCACAGGATCAGTGAGTCACCAACAATCTGTGACTGTTTAGGCGGACATTGTTTTGTTCCGTCTTCCGAACGACCCTAATATCCAACTGGTCGAGAAAATGTGGTTAAACTTCATTTTTTCTTATTCTTTCTAAACTATTTTCTCACTAGCGTTATTTTTGTTTCTGGAGGGAGATACAGTTTTTTTTGTTTCATCTTTTTGTACTCAGCAGTCAAGATTTTGCGTCATCCCTCGATTTTGGGGCCGATTGATTTGTGTTAGTAGGCTTGTCTTGGGTGTACATACAATACACAGAATGGAACTATGGTTCTTTATCGTCAACGGTCTTTTTTTTGTCTTGTGGGGACAGGGGAAGTACTACTTGCCCCTATCTTAAAGTGTTCAAGAAAGTTGTCACATAAATATCTTTTTGCATTCCCACTTATGTGCTTATATAGAATTTGCATTAACCATTTTTACACTTGAATTATTCGCCATTTTTAAGCCAATCTGTGAAATTTGGCTCAAAAGGCTATATTTTTTTGCCACTTATCCAATCTCTATAAACGGTTCGATAAAATGGCACATATATACTTTCTAACAAGCGCCATACAGGTATTGAAATGACGAGGGAGATATACATCATTCGTTTGCCTATCTAGTTTTCTAAAACCTCTCTTCTAGTCCTATTCATTGTCCTTTCCCCCCATAATCAACACCAAGATGAGGCATAGTCTGTTTGACGTATATAGTAGCTGAAAGGATTTTGCTCTAACGCACATTAGCGTAACGCTAGGCAATACAACAGCCCTGACTGAGAACACCCGTGGTTGAGGACTCTAATTAATCTTATCAACCGATGAAATGTTAATTGTAAACTGAATTCCAACGTCTGATAAACATACCAGTGAATGAAGTGTGCAAGACTTGATCTGATGGAATTTGAAATGGCCATGATTAACGAGATTTCAAAGAAGAAATGGCTTCAACCACTAAACTCTGTCCAGGACTCCAGGTTTACCGCACCACATCTTTCTAACGTGCAACAAGGCTCGTCCACTGAGCCGCCTCATCACAGCTGTTACAGCCGGCGGTAATCACCTTTTTTTCCTACACAGTTTCTGTACCTTCAGCACGCGAGCGGTGACGCAACGCCCGTACATCTGTCACGCCGCTGCCGCCTGGCTATGTGGTCAGGGAGGGAAGGCTTTCTTTCTAGTCAACTCCTCCGCTCCTTCCCCACCTCCTCTCCGCTGTATGTTACTACCTTTAATCTGATCACAGTTAACAGTATCCTTTAACTGTGTGTATGGACAGTATCCACTAACTATGTGCATGGATCAAACTTAACAATATTCCCTAACTGTGGACACTGGTGCTTGTCGTGCCCACAGTACTGCATGAGCAAGTGAACACCACCCCTCTCTTTCATCTTCCTGTGGCAGGCTGGGCGTTTGGTAAGGGCAGTGTGGACCAGGACCACGAGATGTCATGGGCGAAGCACGAATGGGCTGACACGTGGGGTAAAACTCTCACGCCGGAGTGGCGTCCACCTCCTCTAGATCGCCCGCGCCGCCGTCAGGATTCAGAACTGCTCTATCCTGTATGGGAGGAGCCGCCCTTACTGGTGAAAGAATCCTTAACTTCAGAAGAGGCTTCTTGGGTGCCTGAGCATGAGCCACTAGAGACCATCAAGGAGAGTTACGCAGTTGGTTCAAGACAGTTTGACCAAAATTTCGACAAGTCTGCTTTTCCAGGGGATACAGAGCAGGCGGACGATATTCATCCTAAGCCACAACCACACACTGACCCCCCCAGCACAGCTCCTGCACGCTTACACACGTACACAGGTACACATCACACTCCCAAGCATCCCATCCACAGACCCAAGTATTACGCCGTTCCTTCGCTCCCTTATGAACGACCTCGCAAGTACTATCTGTCGGGTGTAATGGAGGAAATAGAAGAAACACCCTTCATAACACCAGACCTGAGGCAGTACTACCTCCATGCTGGTGCCAGTGAGGATGCCGAAAACAAAGAAGCCCTCGTCCAAGGCAACGATGACACTGAGGATACAACAGACGACTTCCAGACACAAGATCCTACTGACGTCGTCACGACAGTCCACAGTATTTTTGAGGAACATGACTCACCTGTGCCCAGCATTTCGTCGGCCCTGAAAGACGACGGTCTTAGCGACACATCTGACAAACCACACCCACAACCCCAACATGGAGAAAACCATTCACCCTACTTTCCCCCTGTCGGCTACGGTCACACGCCACCCTACCCTCCTCCTCTACCGCCGGCTCATCCTCCTCCTTACATCCATTACCTCCACTACACTCCCCCCCATTATCCTCCTACGCCAAATTCCTTCAGAAAGTACTACCTTCACAATAGGCCTACCACTCCTTACCCGCTTGACACTCCCAACGAAATCGAGATTCAAGATGCAGACAAAAGGGACCCGCTTATTGCTGATAGCCTCAGTTCCTTTGAAATTTTCGACACGGTAAGTGCCCGCATAAGTACCCTTGTCTGTCTAAGAACACCACACACACGTCATATCTATGACAATATTCCTGTTTACTATGTCTGTTATCTTTCGATTTTAACTTAAATTCATTAACATGACAAGTGCATGCAGCCTCTCGTCACACAAATATCTTTACTCATTTCCGGTGTGTTAGAATCAAGTGTCTTTCACGATGATTTAGCTTTATTAAAGTCATGATACCTCATGGATTAAGATGAGCAATTACCTCATGCATTAAGATGAGCAATTTCATTTTGTTTGCTTGAGTCTCATCCACCACCCAGCCACAGTTCGAACACTGAGTCTTGTTCTTCCATGTTTCCTTTTTCGTAGCACTGCCTCTTTTTTGCGAAAGGCTGCAGGATACTTGCGAAAATTATGAGAATGTTATGCATAACTAGCTTCTTCGACCGCCCCTAAAACTAGTTTGGAACATTTCAGGAGAAAGATAACAAATATCACCATCACTACACTTTCATTATCACAACAAAGTTATTCTTATTAAAAACTCACTTTCATTACACTTATTTTCATTAAAAACTCACTTTCAGTACACTCATGTTCATTAAAAACTACTTTCATTACACTTATGTTCATTAAAACTCACTTTCATTATGTTTATATTCATTAAAAATTCACTTTCATTACACCTATGTTCATCAAAAACTCATTTTCATTACACTTATGTTCATTAAAAACTCAGTTTCATTACACTTATGTTCATCAAAAACTCGCTTTCATTATATTTATGTTCATTAAAAACTCACTTTCATTACACCTATGTTCATTAAAAATCACTTTCATTACACCTATGTTCATCTGTGATTAACTTTCATTACACTTCTATTCATTAGAAACTCACTTTCATTACACCTATGTTAATCAAAACTCACCTTCATCACACTTATGTTCATTAAAAACTCACTTTCATTATATCTATGTTCATCAAAATCTCACTTTCTTTACATCTATGTTCATTTTAACCTCACTTTCATTACAATGTTCATTTTAACCTCACTTTCATTACACCTATGTTCATTTAAAACTCACTTTCATTACACTTTGGTTCATTAAAAACTCATTCATTGCACCTATGTTCATTAAAAACCCACTTTCATTACACTTATGTTTATTAAAAACTCATTACATATATGTTCATTTAAAACTCACTTTCATTACACTTATTTTCATTAAAAACTCACTTTCATTACACCTGTATTCATTTAAAACTCACTTATATTACGCTTATGATTATTAGAAACTCACTTATATTACACCCATGTTCATTAAAAACTCACTTTCATTACACCTACGTTCGTTGAAAACTCACTTTCATTACACCTATATTCATTAAAAACTCATTTTCATTAAACCTATGTTCATTTAAAACTCACTTTCATTACACTTGTGTTCATTAAACCATTTTCATTACACCCTTTTTCATCAAAACTCACTTTCAATGCACTTATGCTCATTAACAACTCACTTTCATTACACTTATGCTCATTAAAAACTCACTTTCATTACACCTATGTTCATTTTTAACTCAATTTCATTACAATTATGTTAAATGAAAACTCACTTTCATTACACCTCTATTAATTAAAAACTCCCTTTCATTACGCTTAGGTTAATTAAAAACTCACTTTCATTACACTTATATTAATTAACTTTCATTACTCCAATGTTCATTTAAAACTCACTGTCAATCACACTTTTGTTCATTAAGAATTCACTTTCATTACACCTATGTTCATTTAAAACTCACTTTCATTACACTTATGTTCATTAAAAACTTAAAACTTACTTTCATAGCACCTATGTTCATTCAAAACTCACTTTCATTACACTTATGCTCATAAAAAACTCACTTTCACTACACCTATGTTCATTATAACTCACTCTCATTACACCTATGTTAATTAAAAACTCACTTTCATTACACCTATGTTCACTTAAAACTCACTTTCATTACACGTATGTTCATTAAAAACTCACTTTCATTACACCTATATTCATTCAAATGTCACTTTCATGACACTTATTTTCATTAAAAACACTTTCATTACACCTTTGTTTATAGACACTCACTTTCATTACACTTTGGTTCATTAAAGACTCACTTTCATTACACCTATGTTAATTTAAAACTCACTTTCATCACACTTATGTTCATTAAAAACTCACTTTCATTACACCTGTTAATCTAAAACTCACTTTCATCACACTTATGTTCATTAAAAACTCACTTTCATAACACCTATGTTGATTTAAAACTCACTTTCATTACACCTATATCCATTAGAAACTCACTTTCATTACACCTATGTTCATTAAAAACTCACTTTCATTACACTTATGTTCATTAAAAACTCACTTTCATTACACCTATGTTAATTTAAAACTCATTTTCATCACACTTATGTTCATATTTAAAACTCACTCTCATTACACTTATGTTCATTAAAAACTCACTTTCATTACACCTATGTTCATTTAAAACTCAGTTTCATTACACTTATGCTCATTAACAGCTCACTTTCATTACACCTATATTCATTTATAACTCACTTTCATTATATTTATGTTCATTAAAACACATTCATTGCACTTATATTAATGAAAACTCACTTTCATTACACCTTTGTTCATTTAAAGCTCACTTTCATTGCACTTACGTTCATTAAAAACTCACTTTCATTACATTTGTGTTCATTAAAGACTCACTTTCATTACACTTATATTCATTAAAATCTCACTTCCATTACACTTATATTCATCAAAAACTTACTTTCATTACACCTACGTTCATTATAAATTCACTTTCATTACACTTGTGTTCATTCAAAACTCACTTTCATTATATTTATGTTCATTGATAACTCACTTTCATTATACATATGTTCATTAAAAACTCATTTTCATTACACTTTATGTTCATTAAAAACTAACTTTCATTATATTTATGTTCATTAGAAACTCACTTTCATTACATCTATGTTCATTAGAAACTCACTTTTATCACAATTATGTCAATTAAAATCTCACTTTCATTATATTTATGTTCATCAAAAACTCACTTTCCTTACACCTATGTTCATTAAAAACTCAATTCCATTACACTTATGTTCATCTAAATCTCACTTTTATTACATTTATGTTCACTACACCTTCATCTTCACAATCTTCTATCTTCACCACACTCCATGTTCACAATATCATTATGTTCACTCAGCTGGCTTCAGCTGGCTTGAACCAAGCTCGGGTATTGTTCGCTATATCTTCTTCGCTATGCTCTAAAATTCATAATATTCTTCTATTCTCTGTGCTAAGTTCAAGGACTGTCTTGAGCCTAACTTGGATGAAATTTTTTTCACAACGCTTCTCCGCTACACTGCCATCTTTGCCATAACCTTATCTAAACTAAGCTTGGTTTACAATACTCTGCACCAGTACACTCTAATCTTCATAATACCATTAAGTTCAATATACCATTTTCTTTGCTAAGTTTAAGGATGGCGTTGAACTTTTTCTAGAGACAGACAGACACACAACACCATTATTAATAGACAAAAGATATATAGACTGATATAAGAAACCTTCTAAGCATGCGTGAGTTGGGATGACATCCTGAGACTTAACGGTTGCGGCCACACAGTTCACTACAAAGATGATTGCCTTAAAGCTCTGCCATCCATTATCTCGTAACACTCACCATTACACCATAAGCACCTTGCTCTTCCCTTGAGCACGAGGATTTGACCACTAGGTACGACAACGTAATCTTGACTTGTCCGGACCACATGTCAAATTGGGTCAAGTTATCATACCCAAAAGTCGATGTAATTGATAACTTTTGTGATTTTGCAGTTACGACGTCCGAGGAATGTGCTGTCCAGACGGGTGGTGGCTGCCAGGCACACATTACCATGATCCTCTCGTCCCTCCCCTGCACTGTGCCTCATAACATCTGGACTTCCACCTGTCACGAATGTGACCACTTTGTATTGCAACATAACATCTGTGTGTGTGGCTCCCATCCCTCTCCACCAGTTATATGTGGATCCCATCCCTCTCCAATAACTGTATGTGGCTCCCATCCCTCTCCAATAACTGTATGTGGCTCCCATCCTCCTCCACCAACTGTATGTGGCTCCCATCCTCCTCCACCAACTATATGTGGATCCCATCCTCTTCCTCCAACTATATGTAGCTTTCATCATCCTCCACCAACTGTACATGGCATCCCATCATCCTCCATCCTCCAGTATGTGACTCACATTCTCCTCCACTAACTTATTTGGCTCGCAAAATCCTACACAACTGTATGTTACTCTCATCATCCTACAATAACTGTATGTGGCTCCCATCATTCTACACTAACTTTTTGTGGCTCCGAACTTCCTCCACCAATTGTATGCGGCTCCCATTCTCCTCCAGCAACTGTATGTAGCTCCCATCATCCTACATCAACTGTACGTGGCTCCCATCATCCTCCACCAACTGTGTGTGGCTCCCATCCTCCTCCACCGACAGTGTGTGGCTCACATCATCCTACATCAACTTTATGTAGCTCCCATCATCCTACACTAATGGCATGTGGCTCCCATCATTCTACAACAACTGTATGTAGTTCTTAACATCCTCCACCAACTGTATGTGGCTCCCATTCTCCATCACCAACTGTATGTGGCCCCCATCATCCTCCACCAACTGTGTGTGTCTTCCATCCTCCTCCACTAACAGTATGTGGCTCACATCATCCTACATCAACTTTATGTGGCTCCCATCATCCAACACCAATGGTATGTGGCTCCCATCATTCCACACCAACTGTATGTGGCTCGAATCATGCTCCACCCACAGCATGATGCACTCATCATCCTCCACCAACTTTACATGGTTCCCATCATCCTCCACCAACTGCATGTGCCTCCCATTCTCCTCCACCATCTATCCTCCACCAACTGTTTGTGGCTTCCATCCTCCTCCACCAACTGTGTGTGACTCCCATCATCCTACACCAACTGCATGTGGTTCCCATCATCCTCCACCAACTTTAAATGACTCCCATCATTCTCCACCAACTGTATGACTGTAATTATCTTAAACTAACTGTATGACTGTCATCATTCTCTCCCAACTATGACTCATCCTCCTCTACCAGCTGTATGAATGTCATCTTCCTCTACCAACTGTATGAGTGTAATCATCCTAAACTAACTGAATGACTGTCATCATTCTCTTCCAAGTGTATGACTCATCCTCCTCTACCAGCTGTATGAATGTCATCTTCCTCTACCAACTGTATGGATATCATCATACTCCTGAAACTGTATGACCGTCATCCTCCTCCTCCAACCTGTATGACTGTCATCATCCTACACCAACTGTATTACTCTCATTATTCTCCACCAGCCGGATGACTCATCATCCTTCACCAACCATATGACTGCCATCATCCACCAACTGTATGGTTGTCATCATCCTCCACCAACTGTATGACTGTCATCATCCTACTGCACCTCTATGACTGTCATCATCCTCTACCATTATATGACTTATTCTCTACCAACTGTATGAAGGTCATCATCCTCCACCAACTGTGTATCTGTCACCATCCTCCTGCAAATGTATGACTTATCATTCTGCACCAACTGTATGACTGTCATCATCCTACATTAGTTGTATTACGGTCATCCTCCTCCACTAACTCCATGACAGTCATCATCCAATACCAGATGTATGACTGTCATCCTCCTCCACCAACTGTATGACTGTCATCCTCCTTCGCCAACTGTATGACTGTCATCATCCTACACCAACTATGTGACTGTCATCATCCTACTCCAATGTATGACTCTCATCATCATCCTGCAACTGTATGATTGTCATCATCCTCCACCAACTGTATGTGGCTCCCATCATCCTGCACCAGCTTTATATGGCTCCCATCCTCCTCCATCAACTGCATGTGGCTCCCATCATCCTCCACCAACTTTAAATGGCACCCAACGTCCTCCACCAACTGTATGACTGTCAACATCCTACTGCAACTGTATGACTGTCATCATCTCAAATCAATTGTATGAGTGTCCTCAAGCTGCACCAAGTGTATGACTGTCATCATCTCCCACCAACTGTGTGACTGTCATCTTCCTCCATCACCTATATGCCTATCATCATCTTTCGTCAACTGAATGACTGTCATCATCCTCTACCAACTGTATGAATGTCATCATCCTCTACCAACTGTATGAATGTCATCATCCTCCTGCAACTGTATGACTGTCATCATTCTCCACCACCTGTATGACTGTCATCATCCTACACCAACTGTATGGCTCTCATCTTCCTCCACCAACCGTATGACTCTCATCATCCTCCACCAACTCTATGACTGTCATCATTCTCCACCAACTGCATTATTGTCATCATCCTCCCAACTGTATGACTGCCATCATCCTCCACCAAGTGTATGACTGTCATCATCCTCCTGCAACTCTATGACTGTCATCATCCTCCACCAACTGTATGACGGTCATTAAATTTCACCAACTGCATATCTGCCACCATCCTACTGCAACTGTATGACTGTTATCATTCTGTACCAACTGTTTGACTGTCATTATCCTCCACCTACTGTATGACTGTCATCATCCTCCACCAACTGTATGTCCAACACCAAATATATAACTATCATCATCTTCCACCAACTGTATGCCTGTCATCATCCAACACCAACTGTACGACTGCCATCATCCTACACCAACTGTATGACCGTCATCATTGTCCATCATCTGTATGATTGTCACCATTCTCCTGCAACTGTATGACTGTTATCTTCCTCCACCAACTGCATGACTGTCATCTTCCTCCACCAACTGTATGCCTGTCATCATCCAACACCAACTGTACGTCTGTCATCATCCTCCGCCAACTATATGACTGTCATCATCCTCCGCCAACTATATGACTGTCATCATCCTCCTGCAACTGTACGACTGTTATCCTCAACCAACTTTATGACAGTCATCATCCTACACCATTTGTATGACTGTCATCATCCTTCACCATCTGTATAACTCTCATTATCTTCCACCACCTGCATGACTGTCACCCTTATCTACCAACTGTATGATTGTCATTATCCTCCTGTCACTATATGACTGTCACCATCCTCCTGCAACTGCATGACTGTCATCATCCTTCACCAACTGTATGACTGTCATCATCGTCCATCATCTGTATGACTGTCACCATCCTCATGCAACTGTATGACTGTTATCTTCTTCCACCAACTGTATGATTATCATCATCCTTCACCATCTGTATAACTGTCATCATCCTCCTGCAACTGTATAACTGTCATCATCCTACACAAACTGTATTACTGTCAATCTCCTCCTGCAACTGTATGACTGTTTTCATCATCCACCAACTGTGTGACTGTCATCATCTTCCACCAACTATAACTGTTATCCTCCACCAACTTTATGATTGTCATCAAACTCCTGCAACTGTATGACTGTTATCCTCCATTACCTTTATGACTGTCATCATTCTCCATCAACTATATGATTGTCATCATCTTCCACCAGGCATGTGACTGTCATCGTCCTCCACCAATTATATGTGGCTCCCACCTTCGTCCACCAACTGTATGTGGTTGCCATCATCCTCCATCTATATATGGCTCCCATCCACTTTCACCAACTGTATGTGGCTCCCATCATCCTCCACCAACTGTGTGTGGCTCCCATCATCCTCCACCAACTTTATATGACTCACATCCTTCTCCAACAAGTTTATGTGGCTCTCATCATCCTCCACCTACACTATATGGCGTCCAAAAATCCTCCACCGTGTTTATGGCTCCCATCATCCTTCACCAATTGTATGTGGTTCTAAATCCTCTGTTAGGTTTGTGGCCCTGCAACATCATCCACCAAATGTATGTGGTTATCGTGATCCTCCACGAATTTTTTGTGATTTCCCTTCATTTTCAACGATATGTATGTTGCTCCAATAATCAACCCTCCACCAACTGCATGCGACTCTCTTTATCCTGCATCAAATTTATGTTACCCCCATCATCCTCCACCGTAGTGTGACCTTCCATATTCTCCCCTAATTGTTTGGCTCCCATCGTCCTCTACCATCCATGTGTGGTCCCAATCACCCAGCATGATATACTTTTGTAATCCCATCCTTTTCCAAGCACCATTATTTTGTGACTTAAATCTTTCTCTAGTCCCTATCTGTATGATCAACATCATTCTCCACGTCGTGTCTGTGTTACCCAATCATCCTTCATCCTCCATCGTCCCAACACTTGTTTATGCGCTTCCCATCATCCCCAAACCTTGTTTATGTAGATCCCATCATCCCAACATCTTGTTTTTGTGGCTACCATCATCCTCATACCTTGTTTGTGTGACCGCCATCATCCTCTCACCAAGTTTGTGTGGCTGTCATCGTCCTCACAGTTTGTTTGTGTGGTTGTCATCATCCTCACATGTTGTTTGTGGGGCTGTCATCATCCTCACACCTTGTTTGCGTGGCTGCCATCATCCTCACACCTAGTTTGTGTGACTCTCATCTTCCTCTCAGTGTGTTTGTGTTTCTGTCATCATCTTCACACCTTGTTTGTGTGGCCTACAGCTTCCTTCAGTTTTTCTTCCGTGTCATATCTGCCTCCCGTTCATCCCACACCCTGTTTCCAATCTTGCCCTCTCAGTTCTCAACGCTCATCTCCTTTCCACAGTACTCGCCAGCGCCCCTCAAGATGGAGAACGCTTTTGTGATTTTTTTAATACTTTCTGTGTTGTCTTGGCCCATGTGAAGAGGTATTCAAAATATGTCGTCCACAAATCTGTCTGAGGCTCTGCTCACGTTCCGCTTCACACGAGGGCCTCTGACACATGCACCACGTTTCTCAACAATATAAAAAGTCGAAGTTTTGTGACCTGGTCACATTCCCAGCGTCTGTTTGACCGTGTCTGGGAGATCTGTGACCTGGTCACATTCTCAGCGTCTGTTTGACTGTGTGTGGGAGATCTGTGACCTGGTCACATTCTCAGCGTCTGTTTGACTGTGTCTGGGAGATCTGTGACCTGGTCACATTCCCAGCGTCTGTTTGACTGTGTCTGGGAGATCTGTGACCTGGTCACATTCTCAGCGTCAGGTTTGACTGTGTCTGGGAGATCTGTGACCTGGTCACATTCCCAGCGTCTGTTTGACTGTGTCTGGGAGATCTGTGACCTGGTCACATTCTCAGCGTCAGGTTTGACTGTGTCTGGGAGATCTGTGACCTGGTCACATTCCCAGCGTCTGTTTGACTGTGTCTGGGAGATCTGTGAC
>JAUUDZ010429960.1:0-13756 GCA_032361705.1 Panulirus versicolor
TAATGATGAAAACTAAGTTTCTAATACAGATTTTTATTTGTGATAAAAGCATACCAACAAATGCCTCTTACTTCTTCTTAATTTAAATACACTCTTGATTTTCGAGAACTATTGCACTAAAATAAATAAGATATAACCCCATCTTATAAAATGACAATGAACTATCACAGTTAACATTAAGACCTGCTTGATCCACTGAGTTCACACACTTAACCCTTTTATTACATAATCTGGATATATCTAAACAGCCCCATAGCAACAAATAATAATGCACCCTTTCACATTCTCTAAAGCTATCTTAAAATTATTAATGTTACTTGATCTCTACCAAATTCAGGTAAAAACAATTGTAACAATTCAGTTTTGCACTTGTATAGTACATGAAAATAGGTATTACTTCTCTTCTGATCTTTTCAAATTCCACTACTAGTGAAAGAGATTAAAAAAGGCCTTTCTTCTAAATCATGGAGACCTCTGAGAGCACTTCCTGAAATTTCATCATGCAACAAAAGGGTTAAGTACCTTATCTATAATACTGAACACCTGACTTCACATAGAAATAAACACTAGATGATTTGTGCCACAACTAGTAACAATATGGAACAGAGACAACCTGTCACAGCTAAAATATTCAAATTCACATTATGACAAAATAAGATACCAATGGAAGTCTGCAGTGGCAAGAAAGTTTCTGGTAAAAAACCACCTTCCATAATCTGACTGAACCACCTAGGGTACATAAGTGAAATCATATCTGTTCTGTTTTCAGTACATAATGTAGTTAAGTATACAAGAAACTGAGGACTAAAATATCTCGTGAGAGTATGGATGGCGAGGCTTGTGGCAACTAAGACCCCAGGAAAGCAGGAGAATGAAGAGATGAGTTTTGTCACCACCAAATTTTGGGTCACACCCACCAAGCCACAGATGGGAACCAGCAGCACTAACAAAAATGAGCTGGACTCTTCTAATAACATCTGTTGAAGATTTAAAGGCTGTTTGTTACAAAAATCAAATCAGACAAGGTTTCAATTACTGATCTTTACAATCCATAAACATCTACTGAATAAGCAAGAAACTGATGAATTATGATGAAATTAATGTGCAAATTTCATTATCATTCCAGGTGCCCCTAAAATTTTACAAAAAAAAGTAAACTTTCAGTAAAATTCAGATAAATATCTTTTTACTTAGCACAGTTACCATAACATACATGGCTGTTCATGTCTTAATGGACCGGTCTAAGTAATACCCACCAAATGTTTTCTTCATTAACCTATATGGTATACACTTACCTAGTAAAAGTCAAGTATTCTAATATTCAACTCGATCATGATAATTTCAACATCAAAGTGCAAGGGTGCCATCTTATTAATGGCCAAAAGGGAGTGGCCAGTTCACTATCATAGGTACCCCTGACTACATCAGCCATCATCTTTTTACTTATCTACCTAATGCCTTAAATTCTCTTCCCTACATAAGGTGGACCTAGTGCATGTAGTCTAACAGTCTTTCCACATACATCCTAAACCTGTCTATGTATGGTAAAATGAGCCTTCTCCAATACAATCTATCTATCTATATTTCTGATGCCCAGTCTCTCACTTTTCAACACAGCAGAAGAATCCTACAACCAATAAATATTTTCCATGTCTTTAATATAAAGTAACAATTTCTGGTAAGCCACAGCAAAAGTCTCCACTCACCTCTATCCTTACATGCCTCCCCCACATACACCATCCCATGCATTCTTCCACCATTTCTCTCCCTCCAGTGCTCTATAACTCTATTTCCCATGTCACAGGCAGTCTTTTTCTCACACCAACCCTTTTAATCATACTATCATATGCTCTCCTTGTACACTCACTGTCTTCCATTCTTTCCACGGGCCTAAACCACCTCAAAGTATTACATTTCACCCATTCTACCACTCCACAATGCATTTCCCGCCATACCAAATCTCTCATACAACCCCTCATTTCTTTCTTTATTCCATTTAGTCATATCATTATGCTCCTCTCAAATAGCTCATTTCCACAACCTGGATTCTTGACCTTTGTGATTAATTCCATGGCCATGTTTCAATTGCACAGGTCAGGGTTGGGAGTACTGTGTTGTCCCTTAATCCTTTCTCCACTTCCATATTTACACTTTGACTCTTCATTATTCTATTAGGGGACCCAATGACTCTTCTACCCTGTATTGCTCTCTCCCTTATCTCTTCTTTCACACCACCAAACTTAACCAAGATAAATAAATACTTAAATTCTATCACTTCTTCCGTCTTTTCACACATATCTAAAACAAAGTTTGGTATACTCTCTTCTCTCACTCTATAAAGCTTTGCAAAATCCTTACTCCCCCCCATTACTATAATGCTTCATAGTCATCCAGACAATTATTCTTCAGTCTGATAGAAATATTCTACCTCATAAAAAAATTTCCAATATACATTCAAACAGTAAATAACAATGTGATTCATGCAGGACCTTCTACAAACACGACATATCTTGAGACGAGCAGCAGAAACAGCACTCACTAGTACTGGTGGCAGAGTGGGGATTGGCATATGTGTGTGTGTGTGTGTGTGTGTGTGTGTGTGTGTGTGTGTGAAGGTGAAATTGTAACTTGTAGGAGTTCAGATAATTTTGTGTAACATGTAATTTTCTCTTTACATACGACACAAATTCCATTCTCGACCACACACACATTTGCTCCTCTATAGAGGGCTTTTACGCTATCCAACAGTTTTCCGCCTATACCATATATCCTTAGCACATCCCACAAAGCATTCCATTTGACTCTGTCATACGCTTTCTCCATATCCATAAAAGCTGCATACAACTTCTTGCCTTTTGCTAATTACTTTTCCATGGTTATCTTACTACATTTAATGATCCACACATCCCCTACCTTTCCTTCACTTATTCTGCATTCAGTCACTTCCATCCCTTGGTCACTGAATATTCTGCATACACTTCTTCTGCCATACTTAACAGACTTATTCCCCAATGATTGCTACCTACATTGTTTGCACCTTTTCCTTTGAATAAAGGAACAATAATAGCTTTCACCAAATCCTGAGGCACTGTCTTCTGTTTCCTACCTTCAGTGTCATTATTGCCCTCTTGCTTCCCTCTTTGCTATAGGCCCTTGCACTTGTATCCTCTTCCAACCCTCCCCATTACCCATGCACATAATAGCTGCTGCCTCCCCTTCTCCCACATTCATCAGTTTTTCAAAATGCTCTTTTTATCTTCCTCTCACTTCCTCCTTTTAATTCAGCAATATCCCTTCCTTCCTTTTCACATCAACCCTATTGTATGTTTAGGCCCCAATTGCTCAAAATCTATTTCACTCCATCCTTCCGCCTCCAATTTGGTCTCCCACTTCTCTTTGTTCCCTCCACCTCTGACACATATATCCTCTTTGTCAACCTTTTCTTACTCATTCCCTCCATATGTCCATACCATTTCAACACACCCTCTTCTGCTCTCTCAACCGCACTCTTTTTTACTACCACACGTCTCTCTTACCATTTCATTACTTACTCGATGAAAATGCCTCACAGCACACAATGTTCTCCGACATTTCATTTCCAGCACATGCACCCTTCTTCACACAGCTCTATCTATAGCCCATGTCTCACAACTATATAATATTGTTGGAACTATGATTCCTTCAAACATACCCATTTTTGCTTTCTGAGATAACACTCTCTCTTTCCACACATTCTTCATCGCTCACAGAACCTTCACCTCCTCCCCCACCCTATGACTCATTTCCACTTCCATGGTTCCATTCACTGCTAAGTCCTTTCCCAGATATCTGCTAAAAGTTTACTTAAGTGAGTATCACTTGGGAACACATGTTCTTAGCTGGATTTTGAGTAACTGGACTGCAGCTGGGTCTATGGGCTTGTGTAGCCGTGACCTAACGATATACTCTTGTTCTCCGCGTCATGTCAGTCTGCTTGTTTTTCATGCACTGGGTCGAGCACACCCCAAGCATGTCCATAGCACTGCGCACAGGATCAGTCATCACACAACTAAGACTTTCCCCAGCTAGGACCCTTACTGGTGCCCTACAGATGCTCAAGTCAAACAGGTCCCTGGGATTCCTATTAGATAATGAATATTATTCCCCCGGGATGGGTAACTGTTTCCAAGGGGATAAGATAATCACTCACCCTGAGTCTCGTCTGTGTACTGTGTGACATTGGGTTACAAGATGGTTATTTCACTTTCCTTGATTAGTTACTTCACTAAGTCATTTTGTCACTTTTCCACACACGATATATTTTTTGTGGTGTCATTATTTGAAACTGTCTCATGGTACATTCTTATTTGAGCACCATAAATAGAAGACTTTTGCTTTTGGCTATGGGACCTGCTATGGCCGAGGACATTTCCCTTATGAGTTTAACAATTTAATCTCTGTAATTAACCTACAGCCATACTCTTGATACATGCCACAGGTAATGTCATGTATTAATTCCTTACATTAAACAATCTCACAAGAGTACCCATAATTGGCATATCCCCCCTAGGAGGGATGCAAGAGCGGGTTTGAGGGGGTGTCAGCCTCCTGCATGACCTCACGTCCCCTATCACTCATGACTGCACGGGGCAGCCACAATTAGTAGCCTTACCCATATAGTTGCTCTATGTCAAATAACAACTTTATGTCAATAATACTACACTGTCATACAGGTTAAACAAATATGACAGCACTGGCTACCATCAGGTTCCTCGTTGATTCCATCTGTGTGTTTGTTTTGCTGATTCCACATTACAGTATCTTTCTGCCACATATATCCTCTTTGTCAATCTGTCTGTGCTTATTCTCTCCATATGTCCAAACCACTTCAACACACCCTCTTCTGCTCTTTCTGCCACATTCTTTTTATTTCCACACATCTCTCTTACCCTTTCATTGGTCAAACCACCTCACACATTGCCCTCAAACATTTCATCTCCAAGACATTCACCCTCCTCTGTACAACCCTATCAATAGCTCATGCCTCACAACCATATAACATTGTTGGAACTACTATCCCTTCAAACATACCCATTTTTGCTCTCTGAGATAACTTTCTTGCCTTCCACACATTCTTCATCACTCCCAGAACACTTTATAGTTGCTTTTCATGTGTTATTTTATACTACATACACTAGACATGCTACACAAATTTGTAGTTTCTGTGATTTAAACAGGCAATGATGTTATAAGCTATATGAATAATTTTCTTCTATCTATCTTTCTGTCTATATGTCTGATGCCTGTTCCTGCCTGGAACTCCCTAAAGAGGGTGTCCACAACAGTAGTCTCTCCATAACTAATGAACTCCAGGGCTGCGACTTAGCCTTTAGTGCCTTGCCTTTGACAGAGCGCTAGCAGAGGGTAATTCTAATGCAGTGTTTGCAGATGCTCCTTCCTTATGTTCTTTATGACTACTACCACCTTATGCTCTTGCATAATGTACCGACCTTCTACATTTACTTAATGGTTCTACTTATTGCTCCTCCCATTTTGCCAAAAGGTAGGGCTCGTGCATACTGCCCACCACAGGAAAATCTAGAGTTAAGAAGAATGAGCTATGTGAGTTTAGTTTTGTCAAATGTTTTGTGTGACAAGAAGAGATTGTATGTTTGTGGACAGAATGCAAGTAGATCACGTGTGGGAGAGGCGAAAGAAAAGACGGCTACCTGGGTTTGATGAGTGCATCTTAGCAACCACTAGGTGCTGGCTCAATATGCAGCTGTCTCACACACACACACACACAACACACACACACACACACACCAATACTCAGGCAGGTAGTGCTAGTAATATACCTCCCTGGTCATTGGCCGCTAGCCAGCGAGTAATTTTCCTATGACCAGAATAGAAGCAGTAATGCTACAGTGATTGTTACTTTATTGTAAAAGTAAGAATTTTTATTTCTTTGTGATCTGTTTATTGTGAGTGGGAGCTTGTTTTTTTTTTATGATATAGCTGGGTGGCAGGCATATTTTTTATATATGTGTGGTGAGAGAATACTCGTGACATCACTGAATAAGTGGTTGAGTCAAGCATTAGCTTGGTTCTCAAATGAAGGCAGGAACCATTCATTGGCAGTTAATGATAGTAGTGGACTGAGCATTATGATCATAGCAGTGTAAGGGTTAAGACCATGTGTTGAAAAATGAAGTGCATTTCAGTATTGATAGTATTTTATTGAAATCTTGAATTATAAACAGTAAACACTCCCAAATCATGTAACTGAATGTAACAACTTATTTGTTATTCCTCTCATGATTATCAAACTAATTTCAAGTTAGATAGACTAATAACTAGTTTTCCTGAGTAGGTAAACTGTAGACAAGAACCAGTTTTATAGATTCAAAATGCTTATATTGAGAATTGTAATACCTGATATTCTTTTTTTATCTCTCTAGATGGCAGAGGAAGCTGAGACCTTAAAAAATGTAGAAGTGGATGCTTGCTGCAAAAAGGAGGATGGTGATTCTCTTGGACAAAATGGAGGTAACAAAAGAGAACATAGTGACTGTAAAGATGATCTAGATCCCCCAAGTGATAAGTCAGAACAATCAGATGAAGAAGGAAATAAGAAAGTGAAGTCTGAGAATGTAATAAAAGATGGAGAAACTTCAGTACCCTGTGGCAGTAAGAGCAGACGATGGCAAAGTTTCTGCCGGCCTAGGGTTACTGGGTCGAGCTCTGAAGCTGAAACTGATAATAATGTGTGTGAGAATGGGGTGAGTAATTCTTGTGAAAAGAAAACAAATGACACAGGAGATGTATTAGTACCCAGGAGCGTCACCACCGTCACCTCTGGCCCAGGCTCTGAAATGGACGATACAAGTGCGGATACTGGCCGAGACACAGAGACTGACCATGTGGAATCGGCTAGTCCTTCAGCAGTGAAAACAGGAAGTGTAGCTGGTGGCAGTACTGATAATGATGGCACAGGTAAGAAAATTTTAAGGTTTACTTGCAAGACGTACAGATATAATATGGGTTGAATTGTGTAAAGAAGCCTACCTTTTTATTTTAGACATGTGCAAGTTCCTGTGTTGTGTAGATGCAGGTTGATTGGGTATTTGTGGTTGATGCTCTGCCTTTGCTCATTGTTATTTCCACTTGAGTGTCTTGTCGCACATATGTAGGTGGTTTAGGGCATGCAGTGGCCTGCAGCTGATATTGCAGGTCTCAGTAATGAGGAGAGATAGCCTAAATAGAATAAGAAATTGATTTGGACCAGTTGAAATATATAGAAATTGATTTTGTCCTATGAGATATGTTAGAGGTTTGTGAAGCTTGCACATGGAAACAAACATGGAGGCATAAGATTTAAAAGAGTGCAGAAGCTGTTGTGGGAAAGGGGGTTGACTTTTCATGAAAGATTCCCAAAAGAGGAAATAGAGAAGGGGGCCAAGTGAGGATTTTTCTCTCTAAGGCTCAGTCATCTTTTCTTGATGATACATCTCTCATGTGGGCAAAGGCGAATGTGTATGAAGAATATATATATATCCCTGGGGTAGGGGACAAAGAATTCTACCTTTGTATTCTTTGCAAGTCGTAGAAGGCAGCTAAAAGAGGTGAGAGCGGGTGGGATGGAAACTCGCCTTTTTGTATTTCAGTTTCTAGAAGAGGGGACAGGAGCCAGACAGGGAGTGCTTATCCTCCTTTAAGACTCAGGCTGGGGTTTCTAAATTGTGGATTTAACCAAGATGAGGAGAGAGAGAGGTGTATGTTTGAGGAAGAAGCCCGGATGTTCTGGCTCTGAGTGAAACAAAGCTCAAAGGTAAAGAGGAAGAATGGTTTGGAAATGTCCTAGTAAAAAGTTAGGGTTGGTAAGAGAACAAGATATAAAGAGGTAACAATATTCCTGAAGTAGGAGTTGGAGGAGTGTGTGATAGAGTCTAAGGATTAGGTTCTGAACTGATGTTTGTAATTTTGAAAGTGGATGGTGAGAGATGGGTGATTATTAGTGCTTATGCATCAGGCCATTAAAAGAAAGATCATGAGAGGTGAGTGTTTTGAGAGCTGAGTGAATGTGTCAGCAGTTTTGATGTAAAAGACTGGGTATTAGTGATGTGTGATTTAAATATGAAGGTAAGTAATTTGGCAGCTAAGAGTACAATTGGGTCTCATGGAATATTCATTGTTATGAATGGAAATGGTGAACACCCTCTGGGGTTGTATGCTGAAAAAGGACTGGTGATTGATAATATTGGCTGAAAAAATGGGATGTACGTATGTGAGCAGGACAGATGGTCATCAGGCATTATAGGATTACATATTGATAAGTAGGCAAGTAAAAGAGAGACTTTTGGATGTAAATGTGCTGAGAGAGGCAGCTTGTGAGATGTCTGATCACTATCTTGTGGAGGCGAGAGCAAAGATTTGTAGAGGTTTTCAAAAAAAGAGGAATCAGTATCTTGGAGAACAGAATGATGAGAGTAAGTGAGTTTGGAAAAGAGACTTGTGTGAAGAAATACTAGTAGAGATGAAGTGAAGAATGGTAAAAGGTGAGGGTAAATGAAGCAAGGGGAGTGGATGAAAAATGTGAGGTATTTAGGGAAGCTGTAATAGCATCTGCAAGAGATGCATGTGGCATGGGAAAGTTGGATGATGGGCAGATTAGAAAGGGTGGCGAGTTGTGGTATGAAGAAGTAAAGTTGCTAGTAAAAGAGAAAAGAGAGGTGTTTGATTGGTACTTACAGGAAAGGAGTACAAATGAGTGGGAGATGTATAAGAGAAAGTGGGAGGAGGTCAAACAGGAAGATGCAGGGGTTGAAAAAGAGGGCAAATGAGAGTTGGGGTGAAAAAGTGTAATTAAACTCTAGGGAGAAGAAAAAGATGGTAAATGATGTGTAAAAGACCAAGAGAACAAATGGGAACATCAGTGAAGGAGACAAAAGGGAAAGTGATAACAGGCAGTGATGAGGAGATGGAGTATTTTAAAGGATTGTTAAATGTGTTTCATGATAAGAGTTGCAGATGTAGGGTGTTTTGGCTGGGGAAGTATGCAAAGTGAGAGAGTTATGGAGAATGGTCTGGTAAAGAGAAAAGAGTTGGTGAAAGCCTTGTATAGATGAAGTGTGGTAAGGCGCCTGGATGGTATTGTTGTTGGATTTATTAAGAAAGTAGGTGACTGTGTTATTGATTGGTTGGTATGGATATTCATTGCATTTATGGATCATGATTGGGTGCCCAAGGATTGGTGGAATGCATGTAGAGTGCTGTTTTATAAAGGCAAGGGGGATAAAGTTGAGTGTTCAAACTACATCGGTATAAGTTTGTTTAATATACTAGATAAGTTGTATGGGAGGGTAGTGATTGAGAGGATGAAGGAATGTACAGAGCATCAGACTGGGTAGGAGCAGTGTGTTTTCAGAAGTGGTAGAAGATGTGTGGATCATGTGTTTGCTTTAAAGAATGTGTGATAGATACTTAGAAAAAACAGATGGATTCGATGTAGCATATATGGATCTGGAGAAAGCATATGATTAGGGTTGGTAGAGATGCTTTGTGGAGGGTCTTAAGGATATACTCTGTGAAAAAAGCTGCTAGAAACCGTGCTTTTATCAAAGGTGTGAGGTTTGTCTATGGGTAGGAAGAGAGGGTAGTGACTGGTTCCAAATGAAGGTTGGTCTGCAACAGGGGTGTATGATGTCACCATGGTGGTTCAGTTTTGTTATGGATGGGGTGATGAGGGAAGTAAAACAAGTCTTGGAGAGAGGGGTGAGCATGAAGCCTTTTGGAGGTGAGAGGGACTAGGTAGTTATTCAGTTGATATTTGCTGATGATATAGCACTGTTGGCAGATTTGAATGAGAAACTGCAGAAGTTGGTAACTGAGTTTGGAAGAATGTGTGAAAGGAGTTTGGAAGAATGTGTGAAAGGAGTTTGGAAGAATGTGTGAAAGGAGAAAGTTGAGATAAAAGCAAGGATTTTAGGTTCAGCAGGGTTCAGGGACAGGTTAGTTGGGTGTAGGTTTGAATGGAGAGAAATTGGTGGAAGTGAAGTGCTTGAAATATCTGGAAGTGGACATGGCAGGGAATGGGACCATGGTAACGGAAGTGAGTCATGGAGTGCTGGAGAGGATGAAGGTTCTGGGAGCATTGAGAAATTAATGTGAAAAGAGAACATTATCTGGGAGGGCAAAAATGTGTGTGTTTGAAGGAATAGAAGTCCCAACAGTATTATATGGATGCAAAGCATGGGCTATAGATGGGGCTGTGTGTAGGAGGGTGGATGTTTTGGACATGAACAATTTGTTGTGTGAGATGGTTTGATCAAGTAAGTAATTAAAGGTAAGAGAGTGGTGTGATAAAAAGAGTGTGGTTGAGACAGCAGAAGAGATGTTCTGAAATGGTTTGGACATACAGAGAGAATGAGTGAGTAAAGGTTAACAAAGAGGATATAAGGATATATGTGTCAGAATTGCAGGGAACAAGGAGAATGGGGAGATCAAATTGAAGATGGTGGGATGGAGTGAAAATAATTTTGAGTGATTGGGGTCTGAACATGCAGGAGAGTGAAAGGTATGCATGGGATAGAGCAAATAAAAAAAATGTGGTATACTGAATTTGACATGCTGTCAGTGGACTGACCCAGGGCATGTGAAACGTTTGAGGTGAACCATGGAAAAGTGTAGGGTAAGAGGTAAGTGTTGAGTAATATGGCAGTTGAGGGTATGATTTAAGGGGCATGGGTTATTCAGTAAAATGAATGGAAATGATGAACTGCTTGTGGAGTTCTTTGGTGAAAAGGGACTGGTAATTAGGAATACTTGGTTTAAAAAGAGGGACATACACATCTTACATGAGTAGAGCAGATGATCAGCGGACATTACAAGATTACATACTAATTGATAGGCGAGCAAAGGAGAGACATTCTGGATGTGAACATGTTGAGAGGAGCAGCTGATGGGATGTCTCATAATTGCTTTGTAGTGGTGAGGTTGAAAATTTTTTGGTTTCTGGAAAAGAGGAAATGCTAAGGCTTGGAAAAGAGACCTTTGAGATGAAATTCCACAATAGATTTAATGTAGAATAGCAGAAGGTGAGAGTTAATGATGTAAGGGGAGTGGATGAGGAATGGGAGGTATTTAGGGAAGCATTGTGGCATGTCCGAGAGAAGCTTGTGGCATATAGATTGTGGGCGGGCAAGTTAGAAAAGGTATTAAGTGGTTGGATGACGAAGTAACTTTAGTACTGAAAAAGAAGAGAGGTATTTGAATAGTGCTGACAGGGAAGGAATTCAGATGATTGGGAGAAATATAAGAGAATGCGACTGGAGATCAAGTGGAAGGTGCAGGGATTGATAATGAGTGCAAAAGAGAGTTGGGATGAACAAGTATCAGTAAACTTCAGGGAGAATAAGATGTTTTGAAAGAAGGTTGATAGTGTGCAAAAAACAGAACACATGGGAACATCAGTGAAGGTGGTAAATGTGGAAGTGAAAACAGATAATGATGGCTTAAGGAGGAGATTTTTGTGTTTGAAGGTAGGGTGGCAGATGTAGACTATTTGGTTCAGGGTGGTATGTGAAGTGAGAGGGTCATGGAGAGTGGTTTGGTGGAGAGAGATGTGGTGAGAACCTTATGTAAGACAAAATGTGGCAAGGAGGCTGGAGTGGTTGGTGTTGCAGTTGAATTCATTAAGATAGCAGGTGACTTATGTTGTTAAATATTTAGTTGGGATTTTCAAGGTATTTAAAGATTGTGGTGAGGTGCCTGAGGATTGGCAGAGGAATGCAGAGGTGTACATTTGTTGAATGTACATGGTAGGTTTTATGGGTGAGTAGGCTGAAAGCATTTGGAGAGCATCAGATTGGAAAGTAACAATATGGTTTCAATTGTGGTTTAGGGTGTGTGGATCAGGTGTTTGCTCTAAAATATGTGTGAGAAATATGCAAAGAAACAGTTAATGTTCAAACTACAAAGGTGTGAATTTGTCAAGTGTACCTGGTAATTTGTATGTGAGGGTAGTGAGTGAGAGGGTGAAGTTTTGTGTAGAGTATCATATTGTGGAGGAATAGTGTAGGTTCAAAAGTGGTAGAGGATGTGTGGATCAGGTGTTTGCCATAATGTGTGTGAGAAATACTTAAAGAAACAGAAGGATTTGTATGTGTTCAAACTACAGAGGTACAGGTTTGTCAAGTGTACGTGATAAATTGGATGTGAAAGTAGTGAGTGTGAGGGGAAATGTTTGTACAGAATATCAGATTAGGAAGGAACAGTGTACTTTCAGAAATGATAGGGTGTGTAGATCAGGTGTTTCCTTTAGAGAATGTGTGTTAGGAATACTTAGCGAAAGAGAAGGATTTTATCTTGCATTTATGGATCTGGAGAAAGCATATAATAGGAATGATAGGGTTGCCATGTAGTAGGTTTTAAGAATATATGATGTGGGAGAAAAGCTGCTGGAAGCAGTGAAAAGTTATTATCAAGGTTGTAAGGTATGTTTATGAATAGGAAGAGAGGAGAGTGAGTGGTTCCAATTTAAGGTTGGTTTGTCGTAGGGGTGTGTGATGTCACTATGTCTGGCTGTATATGTGTGGGAGGTAGATGCAAGAGTCTTGGAGAGATGAATGAGTATTCAGTATGTAGGGACTTGAGAAGTGAGTCTTTTGTTGTTTGCTGATGACATAGCATTGGTAGCATATTCATACGAGAAACTGCATAAGTTGGTGACTGAGTTTGTGAGGGTGTGTGAAAGGGGGAGTTGTGAGTAAATGCAAATGAAAACAAGGTTATTAGGTTTAGCAGGGTAGAGGGACATGATAGTAGGCTTGTGAGTCTGAATGGAGAAAACTTGGAGGAAGTGAAAAGTTTTAGATACCTGGGAGTTGATATGGCAGCAAATGGAACCATGGAAGCAGAAGTCAGTGATAGGTTAGGTAAGGGGGTGAAGGTTCTGGGAGCATTGAAGAATGTGTGGAGAGAGAGGTCAGTAACTGGGAGGGCAAAAATGGGTATGTTTGAAGGTATGGTAGTCCAACAATGGTGAATAGATGCAAGGGCTGGGCTGTGGATGAGGATGTGTGGAGGAGGTTGTAAGTATTCAAAATGAAATGTGTCATAGGTGGAAGGGACATGGAGAAGGGGAGACCAAATTGGTGATGAAGGGATGGAGTGATTAAGGCCTCAACATGCAGAAGGGTGAAAGGCATGCATGAGATAGAATGAATTGGAATAGTGTGATATACAGGGGTCATTGTGCTGTCAATGACTAAATTAGTGTGTGTGACGTGGCTGAGAAACCATGGAAAAGTGTGGTTGTGGTTAGGGGTCTGTAATTTCAGTGCATTGTACATGCCATTTTATATTCTTTCTTCCTCTTATCACCCAATATGTCTAATGTCATGAGTATTCATACTTCTCAAAAATTGATCCAGCTCAGAATGAAGCAAAATGGCCCATTCTCACCTACACTGCATGGCTTTAAGCTCAGTCATTTCTATACTACACTACACGTGGACCTCCCATGACACATCCTGTATGGCATCAACCAGCCATGACCCCCCACCCTTAAGCAATCTACTGTGGGCAATAGATATTAGTAGAGCATATGATTTTGTTTGCAGCAGGTTTGCGGCAGGGGTGTGTGATGTCTCCATGGTTGTTTAATTTGTTTATGAATGGGGTTGTTAGGGAGGTGAATACAAGAGTTTTGGAAAGAGGGGCAAGTATGCAGTCTGTTGTGGATGAGAGAGCGTGGGAAGTGAGTCAGTTGTTGTTC
>JAUUDZ010429971.1:0-13212 GCA_032361705.1 Panulirus versicolor
TTGATGGCGCCAAATTATTGATGGAGCCGAAGTATTGATGGCGCCGGAGTATTGATGGCGCAGTAGTATTGATGGCGCCGTGGTATTAATGGCGCCGTAGTATTCATGGTACCGTAGTAATTTTTGCAGTAGTATTGATGGCGCCGTAGTATTGTTGGCGCCGTAGTATTCATGGCGCCGTAGTATTCATGGCGCCGTAGTATTCATTGCTTCGGAGTATTGGTGGCGCCGTAGTAGTGATGGCGACATAGTGTTGTTGGTGCTGTAGTAGTGATGACTCTCAAGTACTGTTGCCGCCGTAGTAATGATGGCGCCGTATTATTGTTGGCGCCGTAGAATTGATGGCGCCGTAGAATTGATGGCGCCGTACTATTGATGGCGCCGGAGTATTGATGACGCCGTAGTATTGATGTCGACGTAGTGTTGTTGGCGCTGTAGAAGTGATGGCTCTGAAGTATTACTGGCACCGTAGTATTGATGCCGCATTCATATTGATGGCGCCGTAATACTGATTCCGCCGGAGTATTTATGGCGACGTAGTATTGATGGCGCAGTAGTATTGATGGCTCCGTAGTATTGATGGCGCTGTAGTTTTAATGGCGCCATAATATTGATGGCGCTGTAGTATTGATTGCACCGGAGTATTGATGGCGACATAGTATTCATGGCGCCAGAGTATTTATGGCGCCGTAGTATTGATGGCGTAGTAGAATTGATGGTGCCATAGTATTGATGTCGCCGTAGTTTTCATGACGCCATAGTATTGATGGCGCTTTAGTGTTGATTGCACCGGAGTATTGATGGCGCCGTAGTATTTAAGGCGCCGTAGTATTAATGGAGCCGTAGTGGAGGAGTATTCATGGCGACGTAGGATTGATAGCGCCGTAGTATTGATGGCGCCATAGTATTGATAGTCCCGGAGTATTGATGGCGACATAGTATTGATGACGACGTAGAATTGATGTCGCCATAATACTGGTGACGCCGTAGTATTTATGGCGCCGTAGTATTGTTCGTGCCATAATATTCATTGTGACGTAGTATTGATGGCGACGTAGAATTGATGGCGCCTGAGTATTGATGGCGCCGTACAACTGATTGCGCAGTAGTATTGATGGCGCCGTCGTATTAATAGCGCCTTATTGTTTTTACGTAGTATTGATGGTGACGTAGTATTGATGGCGACGTAGTTTTGATGGCAAAGTAGTATTCATAGCGCCGTAGTATTCATGGCGCCGTACTATTGATGACGCCGTAGTGTTTATTTATGGCGACGTAGTATTGATGGCGCAGTAGTATTGATGGCACCGTAGTGTTCATGGCGCCGTATTATTGATGACACCGTAGTATTGATGGCGCTATACTATTGATGGCGCCGTGGTATTATTGGCGACGTAGTTTTTATTGTGCAGTTGTATTGATGGCGACGTAGTATTAATGGCGCCGTAATATTGATGGTGCCGTAGCATTGATAGCGCCGTAGTATTAATGGCGCCGTTGTATTGATGACGCCGTAGTATTGATGTCGCCGAAGTTTTGATGGCG
The DNA here is from genome assembly GCA_032361705.1 of Panulirus versicolor. Taxonomy (NCBI): domain Eukaryota; kingdom Metazoa; phylum Arthropoda; class Malacostraca; order Decapoda; family Palinuridae; genus Panulirus; species Panulirus versicolor. Next base: position 1,546 of record JAUUDZ010429971.1, read on the forward strand.
TCGGAGTAATGATGGCTCCGTAGTATTGATGGCGCCGTAGTATCTATGTCGCCGTACTATTGATGGTACGGTGATATTGAGGGAGCCATGGTATTGATGGTGCCGCAGTAATGATGGCGACGTAGCATTGATTGCGACGTAGTATTGATTGTGCCTAGTATTGATGACTCTGTAGTATTGATGGCCCCGTAGTATTGATGGCTCGTTACTATTGATGGCGCCGTAGTATTGATGGCTCGTTAGCATTGATGGCGCCTTAGTATTGTTGGCACCGTAGTATCAATGGCGCTGTAATATTCATTGCGCCGTAGTATTGATGGCTCCGTAGCGTTGATGGCACTGGAGTATTGATGGCAACGTAGTATTGATGGTGCTATAGTATTGCTGGCGCTGTAGTATTGACGGGCACCGTAGTATTGATGGCCGCCGTAGTATTCATGGTGCCGGAATATTTATGGCGCCGTAGTATTTATGGGGCAGTACAGTTGATATCGCCGTAATATTGAAGGCGCCGGACTATTGATGGCGACGTAGTATTTATGGGGCAGTACTGTTGATATCGCCGTAATATTGAAGGCGCCGGACTATTGATGGCGACGTAGTATTGATGGCGCTTTAGTATTGTTGACGCCGTAGTATTAATGGCGCGCTAGTATTGATAGCGCCGTAGTATTTATGGCTCCATAGTATTGATGGCGAAGTAGTCTTGATTGCGCCGTAGAATTGATGGAGCCGTAATATTGATGGCACCGTAGAATTGATGACGCCGTAGTATTGATGGCGCCGTAGTAATCATAGCCTGTAGTATTGATGGCGACATATTAATGGCGCCGGAGCATTGATGGAATCGTAGTATTGATGGCGTCGTAGTATTGATGGCGCCGTAATAATGATGGCGCCGAAGTATTGATGGCTCCGTAGTATTGATGGCTCCGTAGCATTGATGGTGCCTTAGTATTGTTGACACCGTAGTATTGATGGCGCCGTAATATTAATGGCGCCGTAGTATTCATGGCGCCGTAGTATTCATGGGACCGTAGTATTGATGTTGACGTAGTATTGATGGTGCCGTAGTATTGATGGCGCTGTAGTATTGAGGGTCGCCGTAGTATTGATGGCGCCGTATTATTGACGGCGCCTTAATATTGATGGCGCCTTAATATTTATGGCGCCGTAGTATTGATTGGGTAGCACTATTGATATCGCCGTAATACTGACGGCGCCGGAGTATTTATGGCGACGTAGTATTGATGGAGCCGTAGTATTGATTGCGCCATAGTATTAATGGCACCATAGTATTGATGGTGCCGTAGTATTGATGGTGCCGTAGTGTTGATAGCGCCGTAGTATTTATGGCGCCGTAGTATTGACGTCGCCGTACTTATTGATGGGGACGTAGTATTGATTGCGAAGTAGTCTTGACGGCGACGTAGCATTGACGTCCTTGGAGTAATAATGGCGGCGTAATTTAGATTGCGCCATACTTTTGATGGCGCTGTAGTATTCATGGCCCCGTAGTATTGATGGCACCGTAGTATTGATGGCGCCGTGGTATAGAAGGCGCCGGAGTAATGATGGTGACGTAGTTTTGATTGTTCCGTAATACTGATGGCGCCGTAGTATTGATGGCTCCGTAATATTGATAGCGCAGTATTATTGATATCGCTATAGTACTGATGGCGCTGTAGTATTGATGGCGCAGTAGTAGTGATGGTGCCGGAATATTGATTTCGACATATTATTCATGTTGCCGTAGTACTCATGGCGTCGAAGTGTTCATTGCGACGTAGTAATGATGGCGCGGTAGTATTGAGGCCATCGGATTATTGATGGCGAGATGCTATTGGTGGCGCTGTAGTATTGATGGTGCCGTAGTATTATTGGCGACGTAGTTTTTATTGTCCCGTTCTATTGATGGCGACGTAGTTTTTATTGTCCCGTTCTATTGATGGCGACGTAGTATTAATGGCGCAGTAATATTGATGGTGCCGGAGTATTCATAGCAATATAGTATTAATGGTTCCGTAGTATTGATGTCGGCTTAGTACTGATGGCGCCGGAGTATTCATGGTGACGTAGTATTGATGGCATCGTAGTATTGATGGCGCCGTAATATTGATGGCGCAGTAGTATTGTTGACGCCGTAGTATTTATGGTGACGTAGTATTTATTGCGACGTACTATTCATTGCGCCGAAGAATTGATGGCACCGTACTATTCATGGTGCCTTCGTATTGATGGCACCGTAATACTGATGGCGCCGTAGTGCTGAATTCGCCGTTTTATTCATGGCGCCGGAGTATTGATGGCACCGTAGTATAGATGGCACCATATTATTGATGGCGACGTAGTATCAATTGGCGTGGTAGTATTGATGACGCAGTTGTATTGATGTCGACGTAGTAATCATGGCGTCTTACTGTTGATGCCGCCGTAGTATTGATGGCCCCGTAGCACTGTTGGCACAGTAGTATTGATGGCGCCGTAGTATTGATGACGCCGTAGTATTGATGGCGCCGGAGTATTGATAGCGCCGTAGTATTGAGGGCGACGTAGTATTGATGGTGCCGTAGTATTGATGGCTCCGTAGTATTGATGGCGCCGTAGTATTGATGGCGTCCTAGTATTCATGGCACCGTAGTATTGAAGGCGACAAAGTATTAAATGTGCCGTAGTATTGATGGCGCTGAACTATTGATGGCTCCGTGGTACTTATGGCGACGAAATATTGCTGGAGCCGCAGTATTGATGGCGCTGGAGTATTGATGATGCTGTAATATTGGTGGTAACATAGTATTAATGATAATGTATTATTGATGGCGCCGTAGTATTGATGGCGCAGTCGTATTGATGGTGCCGTTGTATTGTTGGCGCCGTAGTATTTACGGTGACGTAGTATTGAAGGGGACGAAGTACACACGGCGCCTTAGTATACATGGCGAGGTAGTATTGATTGAGCCCTATTATTGATGGCGCAGTAGTATTCATAGCGCCGTAGTATTGATTGCGCGTAGTAATGATGGTGACGTAGTACTGAATTCGCCGTTTTATTCATGGCGCCGAAGTATTGATGGCGCCTAAATTTTGATGGCGCCGTAGTATTGATGGCACCGTAGTATTGGTGGCGCCGTAGTATTTTTGGCGCCATAGTAATGATGGCGACGTAGTATTGATGGTGCCGTAGTATTCATGAGCCGTAGTATGGATGAGCCGTAGTATTGATGGCGCCTTAGTATTGACGGCGCCGTAGTAAAGATGGCGCCGTAGTACTGTTGCCGCCGTACTACTGAAGAGCCGAAGTATTGATGAGCCGTAGTATTGATAGCGCCTTAGTATTGATGGCGCCGTAGTGTCGATGGCGCCATAGTATTGATGGCGCCGAAATATTGATGGAGCGTTGTTATTGATGGCGCCGTAGTATTGAGGGCGCCGTAGTATTGTTGCCGCCGTAGTATTGATGAGCCGTAGTATTGATGGCGCCGGATTATTGACGGCGACGTAGTTTTCATTGTGCAGTAGTATAGATGTCGCCGTACTATTGATGGCGCCGTAGTCTTGATGGCGCGGTATTATTGATGGCGCCGTAGTATTAATGGCGCCATAAAATCGATGGCGTCGTAGTATTGTTCCCTCCCTAGTATTGATGGCGCCGTAGTATTCATGGCGCCGTAGTATTGTTGGCGATTTTTAATTGATAGCGCCGGAGTATTGATGGCACCGTACTACTGATGGTGCCGGAAGTATTGATGGCACCGTACTACTGATGGTGCCGGAAGTATTGATGGGGCTATAGTATTGATGGCGCCGTACTATTGTTGGCGCTGTAGTATTGATGGTGACGTAGTATTCATGGCGACATAGTAATCATGGCGCCTGAGTATTGAAGGTGTGGTAGTATTGATGGCGCAGTAGTACTGATAGCACCGTAGTATTCATGGCGCAGTTGTATTAATGGCGTCGGGTTATTGATGCCGACGGACTATTGATGGGCCGCAGTATTGATGACTCTGTAGTATTGATGGCGACGTAGTGTTGATGGCACTCTAGTATTTATAGCGCAATAGTATTGATGGTGCCGGATTTTTGACGGCGACGTAGTTTTCATTGTGCAGTAGTATTGATGTCGCCGTAGTATTGAAGGCGACGTAGTATTGATGGCGCCGTAGTATTGATGGCGACGTAGTATTGATGGTGCCGTAGTATTGATGGCGCCGTAGAGTTGATGTCGCAGTAATTTTGATGGCACCGTAATATTGATGGCTCCGTAATATTGGTGGCGACGTAGTGATGATGGTGCCGTATTATTGACAGCGCTGCATTATTGATGGCGCCGTAGTATTGATCGCGCCGTAGTATTGATGGCGCCGTAGTATTGATGGCACCGAAATCATGATGGCGCGTAGTATTCATTGCGCCGTAGGATTGATGGCGCTGTACTATTGATGGCGCTGTAGTGCTGATGGCGACGTAATATTACTGGCGTCCTATTAATGATGGCACAGAGGTATTGATGGTGCCGGATTATTGATGGCGACATAGAATTGTTGGTGACGTAGAACTGATGCTGCTGTAGTATTGATGGCGCCGTAGTATTGATGGCGCCGTAGTATTGAGGGCGCCGTAGTATTGATGGCGCAGGAGTATTAATGGCGCCGTAGTATTCATAGCGCTGTAGTACATATGGCGCGGTAGTATTAATCGCGACGTAGAATAGATGACTCCGGTGTGTTGATGACGCCTTAGTATTCATGGCGCCGTAGTATTCATGGCGCCTATTATTGTTGGCGCCGTATAATTGATAGTGACTCATTATTGATGTCGCTGTATATTGATGGCGCCGTAGTATTGATGGCGCCGTAGTATCGATGGTTATTTATTATTGATCGTGCCAGACTATTGATGGCCCCGTAGTATTGATGGCGTCGCAATATTGATGGCGCCGTATTATTGATTGCACCGTAGTATTGATGGTGCCGTAGTATTGATGGCGCCGACATATTGATGGGGACGTAGTTTTGATCGTGCCGTAGTATTGATGGCGCCGTAGTATTAATGGCGCAAGTGTTGATGGCGACGAAGTGATGATGGCGCCGTAGTATTGATGGCTGCGTAGTTTTGATGGCGCCGTAGTATTGATGGAGCCAGAGTATTAATGGCGACGTAGTATTCATGGTGCCGTAGTATTGATGGCACCATGGTAATGACGGCGCCATATTATTGAAGGCGCCGTAGTATTGAAGGCGCTGTAGTATTGGTAGCGCCGTAGTATTAATGGCGCCGTATTATTATTGCTGCATAAGTATTGATGGTGCCGTAGTATTGATGGTGCTGTATTATTGATGGCGCAGTAATGTTGATGCCGCCGTAGTGTTGATGGCACCGTACTATTGATGGTGCCGTATTATTGATGGCTCCGGAATATTGATGGCGATGTAGTTTTGATTTTGCCGTAGTATTGATGGCGTCGTAGTATTGTTGCTGCAGAAGTATTGATAGCGCCGTGGTATTGTTGCTGCAGTTGTATTGATGGCGCCATAGTATTGATGGCGCCGGAGTATTGATGGCGCCGAAGTGTTGATGGCGCCGTAGTATTCATGGCTCCGTAAGTTTTGATTGCGCCGTAGTATTGAAGACGCCGTAGTATTGATGGCGCTCTAGTATTAATAGCGCCGTAGTATTGTTGCTGCAAAAGTATTTATGGCGCTGTAATATTGATGGTGCTGTTGTATAGATGGCGTCGTAATATTGATGGCGTAGTAGTAATGATGGCAACGTACTATTGATGGTGCCTTAGTATTGATGGCGCCGGAATATTGATGGCGACGTAGTTTTGATTGTGCCGTAGTATTGATGGCGGCGTAGTATTGGTAGCACCGTAGTATTTTTGCTGCAGTAGTATTGATAGCGCCGTAGTATTGATTGTGCAGTAATATTGATGGCGAGGTTGTTTTGTTCTTGCACTAGTATTGATGGCGCCGTAGTATTGATGACGCCAGAGTATTGATGACGCCGAAGTGTTGATGGCGCCATATCATTGATGGCTCCTTAGTTATGATGGCGCCGTAGTATTGATGGAGCCGGAGTACTGATGGCGACGTAGTATTGATGGTGCCGTAGTATTGATGGCACCATAGTATTGACGGCGCCGTAGTATTGAAGTCGCCGTAGTATTGATGGCGCCGTAGTATTAATGGCGCCGTAGTATTGTTGCTGAAGAAGTATTGATGGCACCGTAATATTGATGGTGCCTTAGTATTGATGGCACCGTACTATTGATGGTGCCGTAGTATTGATGGCATCGGAATATTGATGGCGATGTAGTTTTGATTATGCCGTAGTATTGATGGCGGCGTAGTATTGATGGCGCCGTAGTATTCATGGAACCGTAGTATTGATGGCGCTTTAGTATTGATGACGCCGTAGTATTGTTGGCGCCGTAGTATTGATGGCGGGGTAGTTTTCATGGCGCTGTAGTATTGATGGCGCCGGAGTATTCATGGCGACATAATGTTGATAATTCCGTAGTATCAAAATCGCCGTAGTATTGAGGGCGCTGTACTACTGATGGCGCCGTATTATTGATGGTGGTAGAGTATTGATGGCGCCGTAGTATTGATGGCGGAGTAGTATTAATGGCGCCGTACTATTGATAGCACCGTAGTATTGAGGGCAACGTAGTATTGATGGCGCCGTAGTATTGATGGCGCCGTAGTATTGATGGCGCCTTAGTAGTGATAGCGCCGTAGTATTGATGGCGCCGTAATATTCATGGTGACTTATTATTGATGGCGGTGGAGTATTGATGGCACCATAATATTGATGGCGCCGTAATATTGATGGTGCTGTAGTATTGATGGCGCCGTAATATTGATGGTGCTGTAGTATTGATGGCGCAGTAATATTGCTGGCGCAGTAGTATTGACGACATCGTACTATTGATGGTGCCGGAAGATTGATGGCGGCGTAATTTTGATTGTGGCGTAATATTGATGGCGCCGTAGTATTGACAGCGCCGTAGTATTGATGGCACCGTAGTATTCATGGGGCCGTAGTACTGATGTCGCAGTAGTAGTGATGGCGCCGTATTATTGATGGCGCCGGAGTTTTGATGGCGCTTGAGTATTGATGGCCACGTGATATCGATGGCTACGGAGTATTGATGTCGACGTAGTATTAATGGAGCCGTAGTATTAATGGCGCCGTAGGATTGATGGCGCCGTAGTATTGATGATGCCGTAGTATTGATGGCGTAATAGTATTAATGGCGCCGTAGTAATGTTCCTGCTATAGTTTTGATGACCCCGACGTATTGACGGTGCCGTAGTATTGATAGCGCAGTAGTATTTATCTCACCGGAGCATTAATGGCGACGTAGTATTAATGGCGCCGTAGTATTGATGGAGCCGTAGTATTGATGGCGCTTTAGTATTGATGACGCCGTAGTATTGTTGGCACCGTAATATTGATTGCGACGTAGCATTGCTAGTTCTGGCGCCGTAGTGTTCAAGAGGCCGTACTGATGGCGCGGTAGTATTGATGGTGCCGTAGTATTGATGGCTACGGAGTATTGATGGCGCCGGAGTATTGATGGCGCCGTAGTATTGATGTCACCGTATTTTTGATGGCGCCTTATTATCGATGGCGCCGGAGTATTGACGTATTATTTATGGAGCCGTAGTATTAATGGCGCCGTAGTATTGATGGCGACGTATAATTCATGGTGCCGTAGTATTGCTGACGCCGTAGTATTTATGGATCCGTAGTATTGCTGCTGCCAAAGTATTCATGGCGCCATAGTATTGATTTTGCCGTAATATTGATAGCGCCGTATTATCGATAGCGCCGTATTATCGATAGCGCCGTGTTATCGATGGCGCCGGAGTATTGATGTCGACATAGTATTTATGGAGCCGTAGTATTAATGGCGGCGTAGTATTGATGGTGACGTAGCAATGATGGTGCCGTAGTATTGCTGGAGCGGTAGTACTGATGGCGCAGTAGTACTGAAGGCGACTTAGTATTCATGGTGCCATAGTAATGATGGCACCGTCATATTGCTGGTGACGTAGTATTAATATATACATGGCGCCGTCGTATTGATGGCGCCCTATTATTGAAGGGGCCTTAGTATTGATGGATACGCAGTATAGATGGCGACATAGTATTGATGGCACCTAAGTATACATGGCGCCGTAGTATTGATGGAGCACTAGTATTGATGGTGCCGTAGTATTCATGGCGCCATAGAATTGTTGCCGCCGTGGTATTGATGGTGCCGTAGTATTGAGGGCGGCATAAAATTGATGGTTCCTAAGTATTGATGGTGCCGTAATATTGATGGCGCTGCAGTATTGATAGCGCCGGGGTACTGATGGCGCCGTAGTATTCATGGAGCCATAGTATTCATGGTGCCGTAGTATTGATGTAGTATTTATAGCGCCGAAGTATTGATGGCGCAGCAGTATTGATGGCGCTGTAGTATTGATGTCGCCGTAGTATAGATGGCGCCGTGATATTGTTGGCGCCTTGGTATCGATGGCGCCGTAGTACTGAGTGTGCCGTAGTATTGTTGCTGCCGTAGCAATGATGAGCCGTAATATTGATTGTTCCGTAGTATTGAGGATGCCGTATTATTGATGGCGCCGTAATATTGATGGCGCCGTAGTAATGATGGCGACGTAGTATTGATGGAGCCGGAGTATTTATGTCGCCGAAGTATTGTTGGCGCCGTAGAATTGATGAGCCGTAGTATTAATGGCGCTGTAATATTGCTGACGCCGTAGTAATGATGGCGACGTAGTATTGAAGGACCCTTAGTATTTATGGTGCCGTAGTATTTATGGCGCCGTAGTACTAATGGGGACATAGTATTGATATAGACGTAGTATTAATACTTCCGTACTATTGATGGCACCGTAGTATTGATGGCTCTGTACTATTCATGGTGCCGTAGTATTGATAGCGCCGAAGTATTGATGGCGCCGTAATATTGATGGTGCCGTAGTATTGATGGCACCATAGTATTGATGGTGCCGTAGCATTGATGGCGACGGAATGTTGATGGGGATGTAGTTTTCTTCGTACCGTAGTATTGATGGCGCCATATTACTGGTGCCGCGGTATGATTGATCGCGACGTAGTATAGATGCATCCGGAGTGTTGATGGCGCAGTAGTATTAATGGTGCCGTAGTAATGATGCCGCCATATTATTGTTGGCGCCTTAGAATTGATAGTGACTCAGTATTGATGGCGCCGTCGTATTGATGTCGCTGTAACATTGATGGCCCGTAGTATTGATGGCGCTGTAGTTTTGATGTTGACTTATTATTCATGGTGCCAGAATATTGATGTCGCCGTAGTATTGATGGCGCCGTAATATTGATGGCGCCGTAGTATTGATGGCACCGTTGTATTGATGGTGCCGTAGTATTGATGGCACCGGTATATTGATAGGGACGCAGTTTTGATAGTGCTGTAGTATTGATGGCGCCGTAGTATTGATGGAGCCGTAGTATTGATGGCGCCATAGTACTGATGGCGCGGTAGTATTGATGGCGCTGCAGTATTGATGGCGCCGGAGTATTGCTGCCGTCGATGTGTTGATGGTGCCGTAATATTGCGTGCGCCGTAGTAATAATGGTGCAGGATTATTGATGGCGACGTAATATTGATGGTGCCGTAGTATTCATGGCACTGCAGTATTGACGGCGCCGTAGTATTGAAGGCGCCGTAGTATTGATGGCTCCGTAGTATTAATAGCGCCGTAGTATTGTTGCTGCAGTAGTATTAATTGCGCCGTAGTATTGATGGTGCTGTAGTATTGATGGGGCCGTTGTAATGATGGCGGCTGGGCATTGATGGCGACGTAGTATTGATGGCGAAGTAGTATTGATGGCGCCGTTGTATTGATGGCGCTGTAGTATTGATGGTGACTTAGTATTGATGGCGACGTTATATTGATAGCGGCGTATTATTGATGTCGTTGGAGTATTGATAGCGCCGTAGTATTCATGGCGCTGTAGTATTCATGGCGCCATAATATTGATCCCGACGTAATATTGATTTCTCCATAGTATTGATGGCGCCGTAGTATTGATGGCGCCGTAATATTCATGGCACCGTATTATTGGTGGCGCCGTAGTATTGATAGTAAGGTACTATTGATGGCGACGTGGTATTCATGGCACCTGAGTATTGATGGCGCCGTAGTATTGATGGCGCTGTAATTTTGATGTCGCTGTAGTATTGATGGCGCCATAGTATTGATGGCGACGTTATATTGATAGCGATGTAGTATTGATGGCGTTGGAGTATTGATAGCGCCGTAGTATTCATGGTGCTGTAGTATTCATGGCGCCATAATATTGATCCCGACGCAGTATTGATTTCTCCATAGTATTGATGGCGCCGTAGTATTCATGGCACCGTATTATTGGTGGCGCCATAGTATTGATAGTAAGGTACTATTGATGGCGACGTAGTATTCATGGCGCCTGAGTATTGATGGCGCCGTAGTATTGATGGCGCTGTAATAATGATGGCGCCGTAATATTGATGGCGCCGTAGTATTTGAGGCACCGTAGTATTGATGGTGCCGTAGTATTGATGGTGCCATAGTATTATGGCGCCAGAAAATTGGTGGCTACGTACTTTTGATTATGACGTAGTATTTATGGCGCCGTAGTATTGATGTCGCCGTAGTATTGATGGCGCCTTCGTATTGATAGCGCTGTAGTATTGATGGCTCCGTAGTACTAATGGTGACGTAGTATTGACGGCGCCGTAGTATTGAAGGCACCGTAGTATTGATGGTGCCGTAGTGTTAATAATGGAGTATTGATGGCGACGTAGTATTAATGCCATCGTATCATTGATGGGGTTGTAGTATTGATGGCGCCGTAGTATTGATGGCGCCGGAATATTGATGGCGACGTAGTTTTGATTGTGCCGTAGTATTTATTGCGCCTGTGTATTAATGGCGCCTTTGTATTGAATGCGCCGTAGTGTTGATGGCGCCGTAGTATAGATGCCGCCAGAGTATTGATGGCGACGTAGCATTGAAGATGCTGTAGTATTAATGGCGCCGTAGTATTGATGGCGCCGTATTATTGATGCCGCCGAAGTATTGATGGCGCCGTAGTATTGACATCGCCGTAGTATTGCTGCTGCCATCGTATTCATGGCGCCGTAGTATTAATGGTGCCGTAGCATTGTTGGCGCCGTAGTATTGATAGCGCCGGGGCATTGATGGCTACGTAAAATTCATGGTACCGTAGTATTGATGGCGCTGTAGTATTGAAGGTACCGTGGAATTGTTGGCGCCATAGTGTTAATGGTGACGTAGCATTGATGGCGATTTTGCATTGATGGCGACGTAGTATTCATGGTGACGTAGTGTTCAAGGTGCTGTAGTATTGATGACGCTGTAGTATTAATGGCGCCGTAGTATTGATGGCGCCGTGGTATTCATGACGCCGTAGTATTGATGGCTCTGTAGTATTGATGGTGCCGTAATATTCATGGCGCAGTAGTATTCATGACGCAGGAATATTGATGGCGAAGTAGTATAAATAATTCCTTATTTATGGCGCCGTAATATTGATGCACTGCAGTATTGATGGCGGCGTAGTACTGATGGCGCTGTAGTATTCATAGCAACACAAAAT
>JAUUDZ010429982.1:0-12455 GCA_032361705.1 Panulirus versicolor
TGATATGGGTAAAACTGAAAGTGGATGGAGAGAGATGGGTGATTATTGGTGCCTATGCACTTGGTCATGAGAAGAAACATCATGAGAGGCAATTGTTTTGGGAACAGCTGAGTGAGTGTGTTGGCAGCTTTGATGCACGATGCCAGGTTATAGTGATAAGTGATTTGAATGCAAAGGTAAGTAATGTGGCAGTTGAGGGTATAATTGTTGTACATGGGATGTTCAGTGTTGTAAATGGAAATGGTGAAGAGCTTGTAGATTTGCGTGCTGAAAAAGGACTGTTGGGAATAACTGGTTTAAGAAGAGAGATATACATAAGTTTACGTATGTAAATAGGAGAGATGGCCAGAGAGCATTATTGGATTATGTGTTAATTGCGCATGAAAGAGAGAACTTTTTGGATGTTAATGTGCTGAGAGGGGCAACTGGAGGGCTGTCTGATCATTATCCTATGGAGGCGAAGGTGAAGATTTGTAGAGGTTTTCAGAAAAGAAGAGAGAATGTTGGGGTCAAGAGAGTGGTGGGAGTAAGTGAGCTTGGAAAGGAGACGTGTGTGAGGAAGTACCAGGAGGGATTGAGTGCAGAATGGAAAAAGGTAAGAGCAGATGATGCAAGGGGAGTGGGAAAGGAATGAATGTGGGTCTTGCCCTTGACCAACCTATCTTCTGCCAAATGTTTTGCATGACCAGACCATCCTTAAAGACTATAATCCATGCATTTTTTTGTGTTGTCTTCATGCCACATAACCTTCTCACTTATTAATGCTTCATTTTATCCACCCTTCCTAGTATGCTTTACAGTATATCCATTTGTGGTTCTCTTATTGTTTACTTGAATTGACGTACAAACAATTGGGTTTTGCATCAGCGCTGGGACAAGTATTCACTTGTGTAAGTTTCTTGCACACTGTGTGCTTGAAATTTTCCTCTTCACAAGAACGTTTTGTGCTCATCCAGTATTTCTCCCATTTATGAGTATTCTTTCAATTTTTTATTGAGCTTTTTTCATACATGCATAATATATTTCTCTAACAGCGTACAGTTCATAACATCATTGAGAATGTTGACGGGCCTATTTTGTGGATGGGCCCAGAATTAGACATGGACCTTTTAACAGAGGATCAAGATGGAGGTGATGTAAATTCTCAGGAGGGGACCACAGTTGTTCCAGCCCCAAGTACATCAAGTACAAGAACAGTGCATATTTCTCCTGGAATGGTTGTCAAAAAGGAAGAGCAGGTTAGAGCCATAGCATTTCTTATGCACAAGCTAGATATATGAAAGGGATTCATATTACAAAGTATTTTTTATTCATTTCTAGTTAAAACCACTTTTATTTTCTCTTAGATTAAGTGAATGCAGAAAATTTTGTATGCTTGTTGATTATAAAGTTTACAGAGTGTTGCCTTGTACACAGATTATTCCGGGAACTATACTGAATACCCAGCTAACCATAGAAGAGGAGTGTATTCAGATGCCAAGTGTAGAAGTAAGCAACCTTATAACAGGAGACCCACCAATTGACAACCTAATACAGGATGAACGAGGGTCAACCTTAACTAACATAGAGCTAGAAAGTAGTGGAAGTGGATCTATCTTTGTATTCACTGACCCTTCACAGCTTGCAGCACTTCAGGTGAGTGTGTATTAGATCTTTTAGAAAGTGGAAGAAGACTTTTTAGGATGTCTGTGTATGTTTTTTCCTTCTTGCAATGCATTGTGGACATTAATTGTTTATTTCATTCAGGATTCAAGTAGAATAGATCCAAGCTCATTGTATTCACAATTACTTTGGGATGTAGAAAGCCTTCAGTCTGAGATTTGACATGAGCATTGTTGTCAGAAACTGTCAGCCCTGTAGCTTCTTCATTTTACATTTACTCACAATAACCTTCAGTTGCCTACACTTACATGCATCATAAAACATACATTCTGCAACCTTCTGCAGCCCCTCCTCACTCTCATCAAACATCACAGTGTCATCCTCAAGCAGGTTGTCACTAGCCTCCATACCTCAGCACTACACTCCATCTCTCCACTCCTTATCCTTATTTTTGCTTTCTATCTATCTATATCTCTTATGTCTATTCCAGTTGGAGCTCCTTCAGAGGGTTGGCCATGGCATCAATCTCTATAACTAAAGAACTCCAGTGCTGCTTCTTAACCTTTAGTGCCTCATCCTTAACAGGCCGCTGACATAGGGCAAGTCTAGTGCAGTGTTTGCAGAGGCTTCTACCTAATGTCCCTAATGACTACTACTGTCTAATGCTCCTATCTACTTTTACTTAATAATCCTGCTTAAATGTTCCTACCTACTGCCCCTACCATTTAGCCAAAAAGCAGGGCTAGTGCATAGTGCTTACCACAGGAAAATCTAGTTATACAGAATGAGCTGCTTAAGTCAGGTGTTACGTGTAACAAGGAGAAATTGCATGTTTTGGACAGAATGCCTGCACTCCACATGTTAGTGAGGCAGTCTCTCTTATCACTCCTTCCATATACGTGTATGTTAAAAAGCCATGGTGACAATACACAGCCGTTTCACACCCACATATATACCAAAACCTTTGCTCAGCTCTCCATCCTCTCTTACATATGTATTTGCTCCTTTATAGTATGCTTTCTCACCATCTAACAATTTTCTCCCCTACCTTGTATATCTTAAACTCATCCCTTAAATCACTCCACTCAACTCCTTTGTGCATTTTCTCAATATCTATAAGAGCTACGTAAGCTTTTTACCTTGTGCTAGATACTTCTCTACAGTCATTCTCACCACAGAAATATGATCCACCCTTCCACCCCCTTTCCTGAAACCCACTTGCTGCTTTATTATTCTGCATTTAGTCACCTCCATCACTCTTGTATACACGTTTCTTGGCCTCCGTAACAGACTCATCTGTCTATATGTTTATCTGTATCTCTGATGCTTGTTCTCTCTAGGAACGCTCATCAAGGGGGTGGTCGTGGCAAAAGAGTCTCCAGTTATCCCTCTCCCTACATGCTTCCCTCACATACACCATACCACACATTCTTCTTCCATTTCTCTCCCTCCTGTAGTCTTCTCTCTTTCCCCATGTCACAGGTGGTCGTCCTCTTACACCAACCCCTTTATTTGTCCTATCATACACTGTCCCAGTAAACTCCCCTTCTTGCATTCTTTCTGCTTGCCCAAGCTACCTTGAAGTATTTCATTCACCTACTTTACCACATCACAATTCATTCCTTTCCATTCTCTGCTGTACCACATCTCTCATACACCCCCTCATTACTTTCTTCGTTCCATTTAGTCATACCACATTCTTCTTTCAAATGACTCATTTCCTCAGCCTGGATTCTTGACCTCTGTGACTCATCTTATTTCCTTGTTTTGGCTTTTGGTCGGGGCTAGGAGGGCTATGCTGTCCCTTAATCCTTACTTCACTACCATACTCACAACACAACCTTTCAGTAAGGGACCCAGTGACTCTTCTACCCTGTACTGCTCTCTTCTTTATTTCTCCTTCCTTATCACCAATCTTACCTGGGATATATCCCAGACACTTGAATTATCTCACCTCTTCAGCCTTTCTCCCCCACATATATATAAACTCTGGTAAGTTTTAGAGAATATGGAGGAAAGTTGTGCAGTGCAAGCATGGGATGTGTAGGCATTGCACATCGGATTTTTTTTTCTTGTTTTTCCCAACAAGCTTTAAAATATGGTCTTTCATTTTTTCTGCAGCAGTTGGCAGTGGCAGGAAGAGCTGCTGGAGGAAGTGGAGACCAGAGTGTTGGGGATACTGTAGAAGTTATCAGGTTAGATGATTTTACATCAGTAGCCGAGTCCACTATCACTGAAGATTTGACTGACAGTGTGAGTATAAAACAAAGTAATTGTGAAAGTAAAGGAAAGATAATTGTAATAAAAGAAGTAGATCCTAAAGACAGGAAATTTTCTACTACTGAAAATTAGGGAAAGAAATGCTTTGGTTATCGGAAGTGATATGCTTGGTGCCTAAGAAGAATCTTGATATGACAACACATTTTAAAAGGGTCTTGATATAGTGCCTACTCTCACCTCCAAAAAGAGTTTATCGCATATATGTTTCATGTGTATTTTGCTTTTCCTAAAATACTGTAGAAATCTTTGCAGCCATGAAAACCACTATATCAGATCTTAGTAATAGACATGAAAATTTTCTTGCTTCACTTGCCCTTGCCTTCGTGAAAATTATGAGAGACTGATCCCACCCCTAATGGAGCTAAGATTATTTCTGTACATAACAATATTTGATATTGGATGAAAAATGATAACATCATTAGAAAGGGAGAAAAATTATGAACTACATTTGTGCTGTCTTTTATTGAAGAGGGCAATTGTTGAAAAACTCTGCTCCACATATTGTCTCACAAGCTGATTAAAAACTAGGGCATCTGTATGTCTGTCAACATGAAAATTATGAGCAACAGTAAGATAAAGCTAGCTTATATTGACTGTGGGGAGCCTTGGTCAAAGAAATAAGCTATGACAAGAAATAGGTTCCTTGGAGTGTGAGTTTTAATGGAGAGAAACTGGATAAAGTGGGATGTTTTAGATACATGGGAATGGATGCTACAGTGGATTGAACTGTAGGAGCTGAAATAAGCCACAGGGTGGGTGAGGGTGCTAAGCTTAATCCTGTGTGCATTGATGGAGGATGAAGATAGGTTTATTTAAAGTTGGAGTAGTCCTGACAATTTTGTATAGATGTGTGGTATGAGTTTTGTACAGAAGAGTGTGTATGAGAGAGCTGAAGGAGATTTGCTGAAATGGTGTGGACATCTAGAGGGATGGGTGAGGAGAGGCTAAGAGGATACACACGTTGGAAGCGAAGGGAATGAGAAGGGGGAAACCAAGGAGATGGAATGAAAAATGGTTTCGGTGATCAGGACCTGAAAATACACAGGAGGGTGTGTGGCATGCTTGGGATAGAGCAAACAGAATGTGTTATATAAAGGAAACATGATGTTGGTGGACTGAATCATGGTATATGAAGTGGTCAGGGAAACTACAGAAAGGACTGTGGGGTATGGCTTTGTAAAGAGGGGCTCTGGTTGTGGTGCATTGTACACAACAGATACAGAGGGGATGTGAGCAAATGGAGTCATACTTCATCTGTACTTGGCTCTACCTCACTAATGTGGGAAACAGCAAACAAGGTATGAAAATGAATAATAGGATGGAAAAATAGAACATATAGGTGATTATTCATTGATTAACTTTCTACAAAGTAAAGTAGTGAATCATATATCATTCCTGATACATGTGATTAGACAAATATTCTTAGTAAACTTGGGAAAGTAATGATGCTTGGAAAAAATAATGGAAAAAATTGGCTTCGACTTAGAAAAAAAGGATCTTCACTGTTAGCCAATAGCTTGTCTCATATGAGACCTATCGCCATAGGATGAAAGTTAGTTGTATTCTCAGATTTGATTTGATTTTTTTTTTTTTAATCAGGGTCTCTTCAGATAATAGTATTGGCATACTGTTTCTAGAATGGAGTTAGCTAGGAGCCCATTTATGCAGCCCATTTAAACGTTACATACTTAGTCCTCCTGTTCAATGGCCATGAGAACTTTTGACATCACTTGGCATTTGTCATATTTCATTGTCATCTGATCTTTAACTTTTCACATTTCAGTCACTCTAGAACTATTGGGTTGATTTAAGCCAAACTTGGGAGGACTTGTCTGTGTGGCCATGACCCTTATCACAGTTCATATGGCCTGTTACTAATAGAGTCAGGCTTGTGAGCCTTGAGTTGTCATCTGTTGTTGGTTGTGGTAGCCTTGTTTCATATCTTTAGTGTCTTGGTTAGTGCTTCTCATATTTCAGATTTTATATACAAAATATTGATTCATCAACTACCTTGCTAAGTCTAATAGGTTTTACAGTGCTATTTTGGGATGAGTAGGAAGGGCATAGATTGTCGTCTTTGTGGAAGTCCCACATACTTAGTTAGCATTCTTTAATTTTTTGATTTTGGTTTAGTACTCTGATAATTCAGTATTTGCTGTTTATGATATTCTTAACTGCCATGCTGTGACTTTTTAACAGAAAACACAAGTGCAAGGCATCTTGTCTGTATGTATCTTTAGGGTTGATGAATGATAATATTGTAATAACTTCCAAGTCTTCAGAATTCTTTTTGAAGGCCACCCGCATACGAGAACTAAATGAGCTTAAACAGTCATTTGAGAGATTTCTTTGACCTTTTACAAGCAAGAGTGTGGATTTTAAAATTAGCCATATATTTAAAAACCTAATTTCTAGAGAGTTTGATTATTTGCTGTTGGCTGCTGCAGATATTTTTCTTTTTTTAAACAATGGATGAGATAGACAACTTTGTTAACCTTGTTTGAAAATGTTAAGATATTGCAATAAACCAGGATTGTCTTTTCAATTGAACCTTTGTTGTCTTTATGCCCAGTGTGTAAGTGATGGTTTATATAGAGGTTCGAACTCATTCACTGGATGTTGTACTTTTCTTTAGGTACCATAGGTACTTGCTAATTCTTGTGACCTTCCATGTCTTGGACAGGAAGTGTACAACACATGTTATTTTAAAGAAAAAAAATGCTGTTGCCTGCTGCCAGCATTACTGAGAATAAGGAAAGTTTACTAGATAGATGGAATGATTCGTAGACTACATGCAGTTTAACCCATCAGATGCATGGCTTGACTTTCACCATTGTCATTAGAAAAAATTTATCACTTTGCTAGAGCACACCTGAGTTTTGCCAAGTAAAAAGCTGAATTAACATTACTTATGCTGTTTTCTGGAAATATCTGTCTGATATGTTTATGCTTTTTTCTTATTTTTAATTTCTCTTATTCTCATATTTATTTATCTTATTCTCTTATTTATTTTCTTATTTTTATACAATATTCTATTGATCATTATTTTTTCCATTTTTTTAGGAAAAGTAACATTTTACACCGTCTGATTATTTGTTTTTGGAATTTTAGTCTTGTGTGGAAAGTTCGTGTTAAAAAGTCAAATTGACAATTTCCATTTCTAATGGAGTTATTATATCTCTGGGAACTGCTTGTGGCATCCACTGATGCAACCAAAGGGTTAAGTGAACACTTTTTACATTATTTAAAACCTTGTGTTAACCAGTTGGAAAATTTCAATAATGATTGTAATGTAGGGTTATTTCACAAATTCTGAAAAAATTATTGAAATACACTGCATATATAAAACATCTTAGGTTTAGTGCACTGGAAGAGTATTTTGTTTTATGTAACAGTGAGACATATACCATTAACAATTGCTGGCATCAGCTTGCTGCTGACTGATATGTTAACTGTTGTTGCATCAGCCATGTGCAGCTTGTCATCATGTCCTTAACATAGTTCTTGTGCAGTTGCCATATATGACTTAGCTGACTCTTGGCATAATTTTTTTCCTTTTGTTTTTATTGGATATGCCATAAGATGGTATTATTTTTAAAGGTGGTACACGGAAATGATATATGAAATATACTTTAAATTGTTACGTCACTTTCCAGTGTACCAAGATAACACAAAATTTCCTTACGAGAATGTGCTGCAGACCTTTGTATTGTTTCTCTGTTTCTCATTTGGCTATATCAAAGAAACCATGTTTCATAGAATTTGGATGTCAAAATGCCAGTTATTTTGTTTTTAATCTTTTTTTTCCATTTCATGTGCTAGAAATTTCTTGACTTACCAGGAGGTCCTTTTTCCTATAATTCTGTTGTTTCTTTTGGAAGTTGTTTCAGACCAGCTGCTCAGTTGCTTCATTTTTATCCTGGTATAACACTTTTTTTTCACCTAGTCATTGGATGAGGCCTGTGAGTTGAAAGTTTCCTTGCTTTTAAACAAGAACATTTTCCCTTAATTCTGTTGTACTTATTCATGTTTGTGGTCAGTAACTTATTTTTATGATTGGCCTCCTAATATTTGAAAGATATGCTCTCAGCCAGAGGATTATTGTATAACCTACACTTCACAATCGGATTGATATGTCACTCAGTATTAAGCATACATCCTGAGTTCTCTCTCAGGCTTAGAAAAATTTTATTACCTACACTTCACAATCAGATTGATGTCACTCAGTATTAAGCATGCATCCTGAGTTCTCTCTCAGGCTTAGAAAATGGCCTTTGTCAGAGTGGGACTTAGCAGAACTTAGGGCAAGCTAAGGACACAGTTGGCACTTATTTCATATCACCAGCACAGGTGCTTTTTGTTGTTTGCTTGGTGAAGTCAGATGCAGCCATTTTTTTTTGGGGTGCTTTAACAACATGAAAGCATTTCATTATGTCCTTCCACTACACAGCGAATGTACTGCACTATGTGATCACCCCTTATCTGTCTGTCTGTCTTGAAATTATTGTTTGCACGATAAGGGCAATACTTTTATGTACGCACCCGTGAATGACTTATTAGATGTGGGGGCTTGTAGTTGCATGAAACTGAGGAGGAATGGAAAGATGGAGTGAGAGATGTTATGAATGCTTTGGGTCTGAACATTCAAGATGTGCAAGGGTTAGAGAGAGTCGGAGTGATGTGGTTTACAGGGGATGACATGCTGTTAATGGGCTGAATTAGGACAGACAAAGTGGTTGGGAGAAACCATGGAAAGTTCTGTGAGGCCTGGTTGTGGATAGGGGCTCTTGTTTATGTGCATTATACATGACAGCTAGAGAGTGGATGTGAGTGAATGAGGCCATTTTGTCGTTTCTTCTTGACACTGCCTTCCTGTTATGGGAAATGGTGAACAAGTATGAAAAACAAATCTTCAACTCGCCCTTACTGACTTGTATTTCTTAGCAAAAGCGATTGCAGATACGCTAACTTTGAGGCCACTTGCACAGAACTAGGGCCCCTAGTCGTCTTGCACAAAGGACAGATTCCAAACTGCTCGAGGTATACTTTCCGTTCTGTTATGTAATGTTTTAATTTCCTGAATTTCAATTACTGCTGTGTAAGTAAAAAATCAAAGACTGCATCCAAGATGTTTGCATCTCATTACTTCCAAATGTGTGAGTTTTATTCTTTGTTTTGTATACTTTTCATTGCTTTCAGTTTTTTATAAATTGCTTTTATGCAGTATGCTGACCTCACATCTGTATTGCATATTTTGCAGAAGTTGAGATGAATTGTTTGTCTTTTTTTATCTTTTTGAAAATTGCTTGAAACGTGTTCAAATGGAGAATTTTCATGTGACTTTGGAACACTTGATATTCAGGTTCATGATTACTAATGTTTGAAAGTCTTCTTTTCTTTTCATTTTTGGTTTTCGTTTAATTTCTAAATTGACTCAGAATATCTAGTAGACACTGAAAAATTTACGTCTAGTAAATCTGTACAGTACTTTAGGCAGAGTTCTGCATTCAGAATCTTTACTTAAAATCTATTTTGCATTTTTATGTTCTAGCTAGATCTAGGAAGAAAACCTATGATAGTTTTTCAAATATCTGCCAAAGCTTTGTGAGTGTTGCTTTATTGATGGCAGAATTGGCTCATGTTAATGTATTCCTTATTAACAGGTTTTGAGGTTATTACCTTAGCTGATGCAAGCAGTGAATTCTGGAAATAAAGAAGCAAGAGATGATTGTACGATTGATAGGTTTGAGTGTGTGTGCCAGATCGTTAGAATTGACTCCAGTGTTGTTGTGATTAAAAAGTTTTGGTAGTACAGTAAGTGGAAGAATGCAAATAGAAAAAAAACCTTCACATCATTATGCTTCTTCAAAGATAATGCTTCAGAGGACTTAGAGATAATTAGTCCACACTATTTAACAAAAAATAAATGGTATTGGTGCAGCTTTTTGTTATCACATATAGTAGCTCGCTGATTGTACAGATGGTAATTTTTTTAATACGAAAATCAAATGAGACAGCTCCCCCCTGCCAAAAAAAAAAAAAAAAATCTTAAAAATTGTTTCATGTATTATATAGCATTGGCTATAGAAATGTGTTTACAGCTCAAACTAGTTTATAATGTATCATATAGTGATATAAGCTAATTAATATCAGTATATTTTATATATATCTATTCTCTTGCCTTTAATTATGGTCCCAATTACATGGAGTAGATCATGTGTGTACATTCACGTTTTGGGGGGAAAATTATTGTGATAAATTGGAATTCCAAGCCCCACAGTCTGGCATAGGGGAGGAATTGCCCTGTTCCTGGAGGGTACCAGAATATTAAAGTACAGAAATAAGTCATCATGGTATGTTTCCTACATTCATTTCCATTGTTATATTGGCATAATGTTGCCCAGCCTTTGACAGAACATAATGCCTTTGATGATTATTATTTATTGATTGTCATGCAGCTGATACTGTAATGGTATTTTTAAGTAATTAATGATATTATTGCAATAACATTTATCATGACTGATTTAAGATGCAATAAGGAATGCAGGGTACAAAATATTTATGAATTTTATCAGTAACATGAGCAGTGAAAGTAAAACTGTACATTGTTCTGGTATGGTGCTCCTAACTTCACATCATACTAAAGTTAAAGTGTTAAGAGAAACCTTAATTACAGCCATCACTGAATTTCGTAAGATTGTCATTCCATATTGGAAATTGATGTTTGATTACCGATAGGTTGAATGAAATATTAAGTTATGTTGTGAGATAACTTATGACTTTCAATACTTGTAGGGGAGTTGTTTTACCATGTTATACTGTAATCAAGCCCTAATCATCCAGTCCATTATGTAAAAGTTATAAACAAATTGTGGCTGCTTGATTTTTTTCTTTTTATAACATTAATTTAATTACATTTGTCTGTTTATGATATTTAGTAGCGACAAATCTGATTGTTAGTTGGTTTGATTAAGGGTGTACATGTGGACCGCTACACAGCATGGCAAGTCTAGTTTTGCAGTGTAATTAAGGACATGTATATTTCTTAGTAAATTTGTATTGGATTGTTGTTGAGAGTTTAATAAACTTTAAGTAAATATAACTTTTTGAATACCCTCCTGGAATTACTGAATATTTTTAGATCATGATAGTGCTAGGCCATTTTCAGTGTGTTATTACGTGCTAGTTGTGGGAAAGGATTAAAAAAAAAACTACGTCCATCATTACAGCATAGGACAAAATTGAAATGTGAAATACTTTTGATTTGGTTGTTCTTGCAGAATATGAATGGATGATTTTTTTTTTTCGTCTTAGGTTCCAGTCATGGACTAAATCCTCTTCGAGGCCAGGCCATGAACGAGATGTAAAAAGAACTAAAAATATGGAAAAGTAGAGAGACGAGGAAAACTGATGTTAGCATCAGTTCGAATGGAGAGAACCTTGAGGAAGTGGAATGTTTTAGGTACCTGATAGTGGGAATGACAGTGACTAACCATGGAAACTGAAGTTAGCTATTGGGTGTGTAAGGGTATTAAGGTGCTAAGGGCACCTAAGAGTGTTTGGAAAGAGAGGTGGTTGTCAGAGAGAAAAGATGGGTATATTCTGTCGCATGGGCCCTAGATAAGAACGTACAAGGGTGGATGTGTTGGAAATGAAATGTTTGTGGAGGATTGATTGAACAAGAAAGAGATGTAGTTAGAGTGTGTATGAAAAAGCTGAAATGGTTTGGACATATGAAGAGGACGGATCAGGGGTTTTGATAATCTTGATATACCAAGCTACTTAGGACAGATTCATTTGATTTCACATGAATTGATGGTCACAAACTCTTGGGCAAATGTTTTACCTCAAATAAGGTGAGTTACCAATTAAAGCAGTTGAAACCAGTAACATAGATATGTTTAGTAGACTTGATGAATATTTTGCTTTAGATCCATGACTAACATTATTTGCACCCCCTTAGTTACATGAAAAGTACACATTAATTTTCTTGGAAATGTCCATGACTGATCTTAGTTTCAGACTTCCACTTCTGTCACAAACAGCCTTGAAAGGACCCAGTGGTCTTTTATTTGATTGCTCTGTATTCCATTGTTAGTTCGGGTGTGACTTTGAATGGAGAAAACTTGGGGGAAGTGGGGTGTTTTAGATGCTCGGGAGTAAACATGGCAGTGATTTTAACCAGCATTGAGCCTAATCTGTAGAATCCTTTGTACATCATGTTTCCTTGGAAGTATGACAAGCATTTACACAGGGCGAACTTACTAATCAGGGAGCGCCACACCACAGGAACCAGGTTCATCAGCACTGATTACAGTGTGAGCATGCACACAAGGCAAACTGACTAATCAGGGAGCACCACACCACAGCAACCAGTAACTAGGTTCATCAGCACTGAGTACAGTGTAACCCCATGTGAGACAGTCATATTCTCCTGAGGAAGACAACTGTCAACACAGTGAAAATTAAATCCTGATTGGCAGCTCATGCTTCATGGATATCTTTATAGGCTTACTTCTGATTTGTTTTTAGAAAGTGATAATACAAGAGGGGAAAGATTCCAGCCCCTTCTT
>JAUUDZ010429982.1:14742-25362 GCA_032361705.1 Panulirus versicolor
CTAAAGGCATTACAGAAGTTACATTTTTCTATGACAGCTAACAAGGGTACAAAAATTTTAGTCATGGAATCTTACCCTTAATATCATTCAAGTGATATGATTTCCTGACAATTGTGCTGGTTGCCCTATGTGGTGATCCCTTTCTGAACAGTTATGATATACAAATACAATAAAATTATGCAGAAATTCCAATATATACAATTATTACATTACCTTTAAACATTATAGTGCTCCCGAAAGGAGTTCCTTTAAAAGTTGGTGCAGTTGACTAACTGCTGAGAGGTAGGTTAACTTCACAACTCCAGTCAGAACATTTCCACAGTACTTTCTCAGTTCTCCCTTCATTACCTTTCATATGCATGCTTTGTTCTCTAACCATGAAAGCATTTCCAAGTTTGTTTCTTCTTAAGATTCCTTTTTATTTTGCTTAGTCCATTTTACCTTTCTCCAACTTCACTCTCTTCCCACCAACGTGTTTTAGTACTGCCTTAATTGCAGGGGCATAAAGTGGCCATCCAGCAAAGAAGACATGTCCAGAGAAGTAGAGAGAACTCCAAAATTTCCACCACCTGTCAAAAAAAAGTGTTGTAAGCGTAAAGAAGTCAAGATCATATTCCTAATAAGCTAATTTGATGCATAGTAACATTTCATCAAATATGATTCTGAGCTTGTAATATATGAAAGGAAATGATAAACATGAGGATGAAATAAAGTCTTGTATTGGGAATATGGTAATAAGAAGCCTGAAGGAAGAGAAGGGACAAATATGATGACGACAATGATGATTGAACCAAGAAAAAAACGTGATAAATGTGATAAAGATATCAACAGGGACACTTTGGGATGGTTAAGGTATAAATCAAGAAGTTATTTAACATAATACAGGTAGGTGTTGAGGAACACTAAGGGTCAAATATCTGAAAAGACTGAAGCTTTTGTACCTCAGGTACTATGCCATTACTGTTAATCCTCCTCACTATAAAACCATTCTCACTCTCTTTATGAAGATAATTTTTTTACTGTCTTCCTACATCCAATGCTTATGTGCTCATATTATATAAGTTTTCTTAATCTTCCTTGATCATTCCCTTCACAAATACACATATACACCAATTTTCCTCACAATGACCCTTAATTTGTAATTCTTTAAATACCCATTTTAACTGCTTGTAATTTTTCACAACAAGATAACCTATATCAGACCAATGCAGCTTACTAAGCTTACTACAGGAAATTAAAATGAACAAGGAAACTAAATAATTGCAACTTACTTGTGGAGCTTAAGCAAAACAAATGGTCCCAAACAATAGCCCATGAAGACAACCACATACACCTTAAGGACGACAAATTTGATGTATTTCAATGGACCAGCATTGAGTATTGAGACAATGCGTGGATACTGATTCACATAATTAGCCAGCTGAAAGTAAAAAAGAAACACGATTTAGTAGTAATGCCCAATAACTTAAAACATACAAAACTCTTTCTTACCTTATGTGAGATTTCATTCATACATGTGATAAAAAATGTGTTCTATTTATAAAATGATGGCTTTCAAGGACCTCTTTGAAGAATAAACATTCTGTTGCCTTTAAAGAGAAAATCTTTAACCTTCAGAGATTTCTTTATACAATACGAATATATAGGGATATTCAATATCAACAAGCAGAATTCAACAAAACCTGTGTACCTTAGACTCGGAGACACCTTCACCCAATAATGTTTCTACCCCACCCCACAGGAAACAGCATCGATACCCCCTGCTTCAGTGGGGTAGCACCAGGAAAACAGACAAAAAAGGCCACATTCGTTCACAGTCATGTGTAATGCACCAAAACCACAGCTCCCTATCCACATCCAGGCACCACAGACCTTTCCATGGTTTAAATTTAATGGAATTTGAAATGAGCTATAACTCCAGTTAATTTGATATGTTTAGTACATCTAATTACTTACCGTATTTGTTATATGAGATCCCTTCCTTATGCAGTATTCTTTTATTTAAATCTTTGAAATGATATAAATGACTATTTGTTTACTACAATATGCTAATAAAATTTAATATACTACTTATGTGATACTAATTTTAGGAAGAAATTGCAAAAAACTTAAAAGTTAAGAAAGGATGTTTGGATGGCTACAGAGATGCATTGCTAATTACCAAATACCATAATATGAATAAATATTCAGCCTGCAACATTGCTAGATGTACCATGCATTCCTCCTTAATAGTGTAACATATACACATATCACAAGGCAATAATGGTATAATTCCCAATAAAATGTATTCTAGTATTTAAATAAACCTAATGCATTATCTACAG
Organism: Panulirus versicolor; assembly: GCA_032361705.1. Lineage (NCBI taxonomy): Eukaryota > Metazoa > Arthropoda > Malacostraca > Decapoda > Palinuridae > Panulirus > Panulirus versicolor. Next base: position 17,067 of record JAUUDZ010429982.1, read on the forward strand.
AAATCTATATACCATACATTATATATATATCAATATTTCCTTTGCTGCCTGGGCAGTGCAAAAAAGATATACTCTCCCCCGTGGCATCTTCAACGTTTAAGGAACAGATTTTGCAAAGCCCTACTGAGTGAGTGATGAGCGTGTAAACTGTGTTACAAATATGCAGGGAGAAAGACTGGAAGAGGTGAGAGAATTTAAGAACTTTTGAGCTATCTTGGGTAAGTATGGTGATAAAGATAAGGGAGAGACAAGTACAGGATAAAAGAGTTACTGGGTCCCTTAACAGAATAATGAAAGGTAAAGGTGTAGGTATGGATGTGAAAAAAGGATTAAGGGACAGAATAGCCCTCCCAACCCTGACCTACACAGCCAAAACATGGACATGAAATGAGTCACAAAGGTCAAGAATCCAGGCTGCAGAAATAAGTTATTTGAGAGGAGCATGTGGTATGACTAGATGGAATGAAGGGGTGTACAAGAGATCTGGTATGGCAAGGAATGCAAAGGAAATGAATTGTGGAGTGGTAGAGTGGATAAAAGGTAATACTTTGAGATGGTCTGGGCATGTGGAAAGAACATAAGACAGAGTTTACAAGGAGAGTGTATGATAGTACAATTAAAGGAGCTGGTGTGAAAGACCACCGGTGACATGGGGAAATAAAATGGAGGAGAGAGAAATGATGGGAGAATTCGTCAAATGGTGTATGCAAGGGAGACTCTTTTGTCGTGGCCATCCCGCTGATGAGAGTTCCCTCCGGGGATTCCCATCAGAGATAAACAGATAAATAGACTGAACAGCTAATCTGAAAAAATATAAGCAAAGGATGTGGAAACATTGTCTGAGATGCCAGCAGTTGCTTTCTTACACACGACTCTGCATTTTACCACATCCATTATTTTTTTTAAAGTCCCACATTATATACAGCACATTTGATGTCAACTGCTGGAGGTGTCCCATGCTGTATGTGGCATATCAGCAGCCAATTGGTTAACCTAACTCCAAAGGAAGACACATGAAGGTATTTACTTACAGAGAGAAATTATTTCATTCATTATACTTGATCACTGTTTCCCGCGTCAGCGAGGGAGCACCATGAAACAGACGAAGAATGGCCCAGAAATTATATATATATATATATAAAGTCTCAGTAATTATATTGGCTACCAACTAACAACATTAACAAGGTTTTCCAACGAAAGTCAGAAACTTCTACATCTTAAATTATATTCCTTCCACAGTAATGCACTTATGGGCTCTAAGGAACAGTTTCTTGCCAAAAAAGTATTTAAAAAATATATGCAAAAAAAAAAAATACTTACATCTCTCTCAAAGTTCATGACGACAAACTCCATGAAGAAGCAGGCATAATATCCAGAATGAAGACCATGCCACACCGCTAGGAATACCAATGCAGCAACTTGAGAGATGTATCGGTTATTCAAGAACCGCAATCTCTTATACACGTATCTTACAAGAAGAGTAGAACAAAAGTTAGTTATTTCAAACTTATGTGGGGTATCTTTTGAAAAACACAGCTTTGCAAAATGTGCATTATTTTTGTTAGTCATCAAGCAAGAGACTTATAGTCCAACAAACAGATCTCAATACACACAAACACATGCATGGACACACACACACACACAAGAAAAAAAATAAGAGTTAAACGGTAGCAAGAAAATGTTTAGAAATGGGACCCCCACAATTGAAGAAATCCCTTCCCATACCGTTGGATGAAGTAAATGCAATTATATCCTCACATACACACACACACACACACAAAAAAAAAAAAAAAATCAGCTATGTATCTCCACTACAAAATTAATAATACAAAGCTTGAATGTGATACTGAAGTGAAAGAAGAAATACACAGAGAGGAAACTAAAACCCAATTAGAGATACAGGCATGACAACCATCAATAATACTTGCAGATTTGGTCCCTCTGGGCCCTTGTCTGCTTGCTACTGTGAAGGGCTAACACACCCTCCCTCACCATTGCTATGTCCTCCCACCCTTGCCACCATAAACCCTCTCTCATTGCCACCACTTCCTCTATTTCTGACTACCATACTCTCCCTAACCACCACCATGCTCCCCCTCCATAGCCACCACACCCTACCTCCTTATGATGAAAGTAAAAAAAGAATGGATACATTCTTTTTAGATTTTGCAAAGGCATTTGATGACGTAATGTATGGAGTACAAAAAAATATTTGACAAAGTAAATCATGGAGTACTATACTATTAAATATTTGACTCAGTAAATTATGGAGTACCACTAAATATCTGACAAGGGAGAGTGTGAACTAATTCTTTTTTTCATACTTGATTGCCATTTCCTGCATTACTGAGGCTACCCCAGGATCAGAAGAAGAAAGGCTCCATTCACTTATCAAATATTTGATGAAGAGAACTACAGAGTACTACTAAGTATCTGACAAAGTAAATTATGGAGGACTACTAAATATTTGACAAGTTGAGTAGTCTGATGAATAAAGGACTGGAGACTGGGAATAATTGGTATAAAAACGGGTGCATACTGAATTATATTGGGTAAGTACGGGTAGGGGTGAACGGGCAATATTGGATTATATTCTGACAGGTGTGCAAAGGAGATACTGTTTTATGAAAATGTGGTTACAAGGAAAGCTAGCTGGGCTATATATCACTTCTTATTGGAGGCAAGTGTGGTAGTTTGTAAAAGCTTCAGGAAAAGAGGTGATGAAATGGGTGGGAAGATGGTGGTTGAAGTAAGTGAGCTTGGAGAAGAGACTTGTGTGTGAAGAGAGTGGGTGAAGGATTGGCAAATGGTGCAAGTTCATAAAATTAGGTGAAAGGAATAGGAATGAAAGGTATTTAGCAAACTTTGCTTACATGTGCAGGCCAATTGTGTAGCATGCAGAAGGTGGGACATGGATATTTGTGAAATGGTTGTGCATGATGGGATATGGTTAAATTGCTAAAGAAAGACAAAATAGGTATGTACATGATACCTGCAAGGAAGGAGTGCGAGTGATTGGGAGATGCACAAAGGAAAGTGACAGAAGGTCAAGTGGAAAAAGAAAGCTAATGAGATGGGGTGAAATATCATTCAATACCTTCAGTGAGAAAAAAAAAAGTTTTGGAAAGAGGTGTATGGTGTAAGAACAAAAGAAAAAATGGAAGCATCACTGAGGGAGGTAGATGAAGAAGTAGTAACAGGTAAAGAGGTAAAGAGAGGGAGTGAGTATTCTGAAGGACTTGTTGAATTTGTTAGATGATAGGGTGGCAGATGTGGGGTGTTTGGGATGTGGAGGTACGTGAAAATAAGTGGTGAAAGCCTTGCATGAGATGAACAGTGGTAAAGCAGCTAAAAGTGGATGGGATTGCAGGTGAGTGAAAGATGAAACTGTTGTTTGGTTAGGCAGCATTTTCAATGTACGTATGACTCAAAGTGATTTATCTGATGACCGGCAATAGGCACATACAGTGCCATTATATATAGGCAAGGGAAACATAATTGAATGCTTGAATTACAGATGTATAAGTATGATAAGTACACAAGGGTACGTTGTATGAGAGAGTGTGATTGAGAAGGTGGAGGCATGCACACAGCAACAGAATGGGGAGAAGCAATGTGGCTTTGGAAGTGGTAGAGGACATATGGACCAGTTGTCTACTTTGGAAGGATTGAGAAATACTTAAAAAAATGATCTGAATCAAGGAAAACAATATGATAGGGCTACTAGAGCCACCTTGTGGAAGATGCTACGAATATCTGGTAAGGGAGAAAAGCTACATGAAGCAATGAGTTTCTTATGAGAGAGTAAGGCATGTGTGTAAGTAGGAGGGGAGGAAGGTAAGAGGTTTCTGATGAAGGTAGATTTGCATCAAGCATATGTGTGATGTCATTATTGTTGTTTAATTGTCATGGATAGGGTACTGAAGAACACAAATACATGGGTCTCGGAGAGAAGATGGGTCTACAGTATGCTGGGAGTGGGGAACCTGAGAGGTGAGTTGTTGTTTGAGGATGACAATGCTCTGGTGGCAGACTCGAGTGAAAAAATGCAAAATCTGGTGCATGAGTTTGGGAGTACATGTGAAAGGAAGATGAAAGTTGATGTGAAAAATAATAATAAAAAAAAAAGGTTGTGAGGTTTAGCAATGGGGAGAGACATTGGTTTGAAAGTGAGTCTGAATGTCAAGAACCTGGTGGAAGTGGAGTGTTTTAGATACCTGGGAATGGACATGGCAGCAGATAGGAACCAAAGTGAAGCATAGGGAGGGTAAGAAGGCAAAGGTTCAGGATGCATTAAGAAATGAGTGGAAAAAGAGGGAACTGTCTGTGTTGGCAAAGGTGGGCATGTTTGACAGTACAGTAATCCCAACATTGCTGTACTGGTGCAAGCATGAGCCTTATATACAATGAGCCACAGAGAGTAGGATGTGTCAGAAGTGATCAGCTCGAGGAAAATGCATGGTGTGAGTAGGGACAATCATGTGAGCAATCAGTGGATGAGAGATCTGTGGTAGTCAGCTGAGTGTGAATGAGACAGCTGAAAAGGGTGTACTGTCATAGTCCTAACTTATGAAGAGGATGATTGTACACAGACTAACTGGATATATGTGCTAGAAGTGGAGGAAGGAAGGGATGAAGGGGGAAGGGGTGCCCAAGACGATGATGGAGTGACTGTGGCATTGAGTTACTGGGGATGAGAGGCATGCATGGAACAGAGTGAACTGAAGTACTGTGGTAACATAGGGGCAACATGCTCTCAATGTGCTGAATACAGGCACATGAAGTGGTCAAAAGAAACCAAGGAAAGGTCTGTGGGACCTGGCTATGGACAGGGAACCATGGTTTCAGTGTATTAAACAACAGCTAGTAAGTGGATGCGAGAAATAATGCCATTTTTGATAAATTCCTGGTGATACTTGACATCCAGGAAATATAGCTCATATAGAGCTCATATAGAATAAAAACTGATAAATGTGGTTTTCACAAATTCTGAGGAAAGAGGTTATGCCTAACAAATCTAGATTTCTGAGACTGAATGAGCAAGGGTCAAAATAAAAAAGGAAATAGATGGATAAACTGTGTTCTTGGATTGCTGCAAAGCTTATAACACCTCTCCATACAAGAGGGTGGTTAGGAAAATGGATTCTAAGACATTCATAAAAATAAGACTTTTTTTAGTGCATCAAAAATTATTGAGTGGCACGGAACACATGATACACAGGAGGTGCTTTCCAAAAAGTGCAGAAATAGTGGTGTACCACTGGGCTTGGTCTTGGATATCAAGTGTTATTCCTCAGTTATGTAAATGAACCAGCAGGAGGAGAGAAATCACACCTGAATACATTTCAGACAATGCTAAAGTCATCAGTAGTGAATAACCAGGATTGGGACAATCTATAGAGGCTTAGACAAACTTCAGGGCTGGTAAGATGTATGGCTGATAAAGTTCAACATTCCTGGTACCAATGGTGGATCAAAATGAAAGGAGGCCTAGAAACTGATATATTTTGAAGGAAATAAGCTTCATAAATCTGTGTGAAAGGGACATCATACTCAGAGAACTGTCAAAGAAACAAATCATCAGTTACTTAACTCTAGAAACGCGCTTAAGTAAATGGTTAAGGAAATGTTCATCAAAATTCTAATAACTTATGCTAGATCTAAGCTTAAATATTTACCATAAGTCTGGTCGTCCCACCTGGAATACCTGGACCAATTAAATACTAACAAATCCAATGGCCCAGATAACTTAGCTCCAAGATTTTTAAAGGTCAGGAGACAGCTGATATACTCCATAACAAATATATTTAATAAATCTCTATCAGGTGCCAACTGACTAGAAACTAGCAAATGTTACTCCTATATATAAAGAAGGAGACAAAACGTGTGTCTTCAACTACCGCCCAATTAGCCTTACGTCAGTGTTGGGTAAAATGATGGAAAAAAATAATACGAGATAAAATTGTCACGTTTCTAGATCACAAAATCATATCGGACAACCAACGCGGTTTCCTCTATAGAAGATTCTGCCTGATGGATTTGCTGGATTTTTTTCATATCATTTATCAGAATTGGGAAGAAAAATTACCATCTGATGTAGTATATCTAGATTTCCAAACGGCATTCGATAAAGAACCTCACCAGAGACTTTTATACAAGCTCAAAGCACACGTGTAGTATTAAACAGCGAAGTGTCAGATTGGCTAGACGTAACAAGTAGTGTGCCACAGGGTCAGCACTAGGCCATATTCTTTTCATAATATATATTGATGACCTAGAACTCGGTCTCATATCTAAGATCCCAAATCTGCTGACAACACTAAACTTGGAGGTAAGACTGTAAACAGGGACAATGATTCAAAGAGATCTTAATATACTACTAGCAGAGTGGTCAGACAGATGACAGATGAAGACAAGAACACACGCTACATCTATAAACTATTCGGAAACTCTCTAACTAAAGTAAATGAAGAAAGGGACCTTGGAGTTGTCATTAGCAACAATCTGAAGGACACTAAACAGTGTCAAGCAGCAAGTAAAAAAGGCAACCAAATATTATGTTTCATAACCAGGAACATAGATTACAAGACACCGGAAACAATTCTCATACTTTATGATTCTCTAGTAAGACCACAACTTGGATATGCAATCCAGTTTTGGTCCCAAAACTATAAAAAAAAGACAAGGAAAAATTAGAGCAAGTACAAAGACGCGCGACAAAATTGATCCCATCCCTTAGAAATCTGGCATACGAAGAGAGGCTAAAACGATTGGATCTCTTCTCCCTTAGAAAAACGTAGACTTCGAGACGACTTAATCCAAGTGTTCAAAATTCTGAGCAAGTTCGATAAAGTAAACCATACAAGAAAATAAGGTTACTAAGTCAAATGAAATAAAACTCAAAGCTGAAATAATGTAGTACGGACGTGGGAAAAGCTTCTTTACCTATAGGTGTGTTAAACACTGGAATAAGTTACCGTCAGACGTAGTAAATGCCAAGACTATAAATTCTTTCAAAAGTCGTTTAGAAGATTTATTTCATAAATTCCGGTTTACTTTGAGAAAAACGCCAGATATAAATTGTATAAACGAGAACGGTAATATGCAACACGGGTAGTTGGTAGTCGCTATAAATGTACCTAACGGCATGGAATTTTTATTGTCAAGTTAAACTATTCATTTTTTTTACCCAACCCGGTAGTGCACCAATCGGGCCTCCAGCTGTCTGTGTTTCTCATGCAAACTCCTGCAATAAAATGAAAACGTACAAACATCTTTATCTTTACAAATTATTACATGCTCTCAAATTTACTGTAGGACTGGAAATAATCATATGTTACCATTTTAAGATTACATGATCCATAGTGAGAGAAACATGATGAAGTTTAGCATATACAGAAAACCCACCAATGATTATTCAAATATTCCTCATTAGTCATATATCAACATAACAAAGGTAAGATTTGATCAATCCAGTCGATGTTCCTTAGGGCCTTACCAATATGCAGTCAGGAATTTATAGATTATGAGTCTGAGAAGATATATTCCATATGAGGCAAGATAAATTATTCTAGATCTGTCATTGATAAATCTCTTAAGGTGGCAGAGAAATCATTTTATCGAGTTAAACCAAATCCTTTCCTTAATACCAACAATCTTTTAGTTTTCCTTTTTAGTGATGATTTCATTTTACTTCCCATGTTGCATGAATCATTTATTGCAAATGTTGCCTTTGATAATAACAATACTATAAAGTATATTTTGATGAAAAAACTCACCGATAAATTCTCCTAGTTGTTTACACAATGTCTTATAAGAATGTTAATGTTTTATGTTGGGCAGACTGGTAAGAATCTTTCTGTTAGATTTAAGCAACATAGATATAGTATAAGACCAGTACAAGAATCAAATGACTTGTTTAATCATGTAAAAACTATAATCATTGTACTGACAGGAGTAATGCTATCTCAGTTATTAACTGTAACTTCATTTCCAAGTGAAATATCATTACTTCATTACTAAAGGAAATATCATCGAATCTTTTATTGTTAGATACACAAAAAATTGTAACATTGATATTGGTAAAGCTCTATTCAAAGTGGATAGCTTTATTGTACGCAAAATTTTGTAAATATTTCCCTTTCTTCACTATTTAACAAAAATTTTATGACAGGCATGTTCCCAGATCAGAACACACCAAGCCGATCACCACCAACCGCTAAGGCTTAGCTACATCTCTTCCTTGGATATCAATTGACTGTTATACATCTCTTATCTCATTCTTATATCTCCCTTG
>JAUUDZ010429983.1:0-13755 GCA_032361705.1 Panulirus versicolor
ATATTTAATCGCCGTCTCCCGGGTTAGCGAAGCAGCGCATGGAAACAGACGAGGAATGGCCCTACCCATCCACATACACATGTATATACATAAACGCTCATACACGCACATATACATACATAGCACATTTCAACGTATACATACATATACATACACAGACATACACACACACACACACATGTATATAGATGAACCGCTGGGTTGATGATGAGCCGCCTGCCGGAACCAGGATTCGAACCTATGCGCTTAACCCTGGGCGGCTCGTGAATGCGCCAAGGTCAGGAACGCTTCCCGCTACACCACCCACGATAAAAGGCCCTGGTCTACCGGCTGGACGGATGGGATAAAACGCCTTTCCTTCGTCTACAGAGAAAATGGCATTAAAGGTGAGCTCTGAGGAGCATGGGAGGATTGCTCGCAACGTGTCGAATGCACAGCTTTACACGTACGGGGAAAAATGAAAGATTGAGCGAGAGAATAACACGGGAAGGATTTTCTTTTTTTGTAAAGCGAGGCATATGAACCAAATGTTCACCACACGAAAGATTAACATAAACGAAAAAAAAGAGAAAAAATATAAATCACAGGATGGAGCGCGAAACGACAAACAGATCTAAATTTAAGGGGTTGGAAAACGTCCCCGATAAAGTGGTGGTAGATAGGGGACAGTTCAGGTCGTAGGTGAGCTGTGAATGGTTGTAACAAACGTAGTGCAGCATGTACGGAAAAATTAAAAGTTAAATAAAAATTATCTGAACTGAATTGCGTTCTCACCTTCATAACTGTCATCACGGACTAGTGTTATCATATATATATATATATATATATATATATATATATATATATCCATACTTGCTACCTTCATCCATTCCTTGTGTTTCCTTGCGCTACCTCGCTAACGCGGGAGACGGCGGTTAAGTATAATGAAAATAGATATAAATATATACACACACATTTTTCGTTTCTAGAGACTAAAATGGTTAGATTAATCGTAAAAATATAGTATATCATTATCATGATTGTTATTTCTTTTACATTCTGTATAGCTCGTCCTCACCCAATCGGTATTATGCTACTTGAACACATTCTAACAAAATTTTCCTTAACTATAGCATACATCAACACAATTTGCTATCTTTAACGATATCAAAATTTAGCTCCTTAAAAATGTAGCATAAACTTACAAATTTGCATACTTTAAGCAAAGTAAGCAATCAAAAATAATTGCCTTGTTAACCTAACACAATCTGGCTTCTTTTATAACGAATACCATACACTGAAAAATCAAAGATGCCAACTGAAACTATGAGAATAACTCCAATGTAGCGGACACTGGGAAGTCATCACTCATAACACTTCTAAGGAATTTAGTATTCTGTAAATTTGATCAACTGGGTTGCCGCACTAGCCGTGCCCTTGTCAATACAGTTGTAAGGACACTTGAAAATAAGCGGGCTACAGTAGGATCAGCCAGAGATCATCTATTGTTCTTGGGAATCAAACCAGAAATTAATGATACAGTTTGAGGTCCATGTGATACTCCTTACCTACTTATGTATCGTAGATCAGGGAGATGTTATGTTATCCCGTTAGCCGGATGACAATCAACTCATCGTGTAGAAATATCCATAGGAATTCACTACTGGCGCAGGGAAAAGTAATGACTTTAAATAACTCAAGAACGTTAAGTTTGGAGAAATGTGTCAGGCAAGCTGAGAAAGTACACGCTGTCGGTAGACGACGACTGTCGACTCCACACTGTAGCCAGCCGCACCCGTTCAGTGCCGCTGGGTCTGCCTCAAGGTCGGCAGCCGGACGACCGTTCAGTCGACTTCCTCAAGAAAATGTAAAGATTGTTGCCAATTCTTGCCAACTTTAGCCCTTCCATTTCCTCAATAGCTAACTGATTTTTCTAGAGGATTATTTTCCCCTCTTGCATCGATAAGACGTACGATCTGAGAGGTTGTGCGGATTACGTAATGTATAATTGCACCTAGTGATCAAGACCTCTGAAGGTGAAACTTTTATGTTGGGAATAAGACAAAAATATGCCAATTACATGTGATTGTACCACATACGAAGCACAACAATCATGTTACAGCTAACCTAAATGAAGTGAAGAGTTGGCTATCGATGTAACAAGAGAGCGCCAGACCTGATGAAGCTATCATCGTAATTCATTTCTTCAATCATCGTATGTCTTTATTCAAAATGCAAGCAGTTAACAATATGTCTGATAAACAAACAGCCAAACCATAGGCCACAGAGCCGTAGAAAAGCCAGTAGTGTTGCCACCAAACCCAAGGTCGCTGAACTCTTACGTTTAAAATCGTTGCTGACGGAACACGGTCGCCCAGTGACTCTTTTGAGGCAGGAGGTGATCATATACCTACTGAGTCTTTACTTACAATCTATGTTTACTTGTGTCTGCCACTCTGGTAGTGAAGACAGAAATTAAGCTACACCAGTCAAATATATATCACAAAATCATTGATGTATGTACATCCTTTAGAATTTTATATAATGAGTACGGGCGCCACCAGAAGTGATGATGACGGCGAAATAAAGCAGTATTTGTATTATGACGGGTAGCTATTTCTTGAGTGATATTCGAAACAGATTAAGCTTCCTCTTAGGGCGTCTAAATGAACAACTCTTCTTCCTATGAATCTAACCTAAACTTCTCCATTCCAGTACTCTTACAACACCTGTGCTATTTATCGAAATAAAATAAAAAGTAATGTTCATCAAGGCAATACATGAACATTACTTGTATCATCAAACCACAGACTACTTTGGCGACACGCCACCGCCTTGATGCGGCCGCTGGAACTAGAGCCACTCGGAAAGTTGTGATCTGCTAAAGTACACCCACAAGGATTAGTCTCCCTTTCAAGTTCAAAATTCTTTCGATTATATACAATAGAAAGGTACCTTATACTGCATAAAGGAAGTGCACACACACACACACACACATACTCCTACGAGTCCATGGGGAAATGAACCACGATAAGTTCCCAAGTGCACTTTCGTATAATATTATTCTTCTTTATACATATTCCCCATTTCCTGCGTCACTGAAGAAGCGCCAGGAAGATATGACAGAGCCTTAGATGAAAAAATCATCACTTGGCCCCCTTCTCAGCTCTTTCGGAAAATAAAACAGGAGGGGGGGATTTCCAGCCTTCCGCTCCCACCCCTTTTGGTCGCCTTTTACAACACGCAGGGAATACGTGGGCAGTATTTTTTCCTTTATATATATATATATATATATATATATATATATATATTGTAATAATTCACATGCATACGTGAATCATTAATATGAGTAAACTCGCCGGAAAAATAAACACAGAAGCTCCAATCTTCCGACTGTATTTCAAGCCATATTTAAGAATGCAGTCAACATGAGCAAGAGAGTATATACGAAACCAGACGTCTCTACATGTAGCGTAGGATCAAGGAACAGTTGATCTTAGGAACACAAACAAGATGACCAGAACGGTAAAGTGACCTGTTCCTCTACTTGGCAAAGGACGTCAGGTCAGATACTGCTGTCTTTATTTTGTCACATTTCAACCGAGATTTCATTCCAATATTATTCTATCTATACATATCTGCATCTATGTTTATGATGCTGTTAACTTTAATAAAGGAGGATTCAACAGTAAGCCTTTCTATAAGCGACACACGAGGGTAAATAACTTTTGACTTATCCAATTCAGTGGATATTAATAATTATAAATCTTGATATTGCTTGTGATTCGTAGCTGACCTTATAGAATATTTATGCAGTTGAATTTTTTTTTTCTTTTTTTTTTTACGGATTTACCCTTTTAGCCAATATACATCATATAACAGATTTTACATGGAAAAGAGTAGACACCTGATTTTTTCATCAGTTGATAGGCTATTCTTTGTTAAGCAATTCCGTACAGTGTCTCCTTATCTGAAAACATTAATGTTTCAAAATACAAGTATAGGTGAAAATTCCTCATGATTGGGAACAACTTCGGTACATTCCTCAGATCTGTACCTTCACTTTACCATGGTACAGATATGTAAATGATATACATAACCTCCCACTGAGGATCCTAAAATAAAATTTGATCCAAACTTAATAGTTTTGTCTCAATAATGTTCAAAATGAAGGAGGAAGTCAGTAATTCATCGACCTTTTTAAACACTTGATTAAAGGATCAGATATAATGGGTCTAAGTTCAAAGTGTATCAGAAACTCATCCGAGTTGTGGCATTTATCAATTATTTCTCTAAGCATTACGATTCTGTCAAAACTTCTAATTTCAGTGTTAGGTTTCTTGAGAATTTGCAACCCTCATTTCTTAAACGAAGTAATTGATTATATTCATACTGCAAGAAAACTTGGTTATCATGAGAAGGTTATTGACAAATGCATATAATAGCAAGGAAAACCTACTATTTAACCCAGATGGTGGACAAAGTCAGCAAAAATATTTTTGTTCCTCACTATCATGAGAAATTTTCGTCAATTTTCAAAAAAGTATATAATTCTAGATATAAAATATGCAAAATCAAATAATATTACAAATATATATCATGTATATTTATTGGTTAGAATTAGTTGGAATAAAAATAATGTTTTTAATACCTACACTGGTTATGTACGTCTTCTGCCAATAAAATCTTGGTCTGTAGAATTTTTCTTTACACTGGGTATGAGTCTCTTCAGTACTCACTCACAGTCATAATCTGCTCACAAGGTAAACATAATCAGGCACACAATGAACGCACATCTAAGAACATACAAAGATTCATATACACATGGAAACGTACAAACATGGTACATATTTACAAGATTCCAGTACCAGGGAGATACAGACTACTTTGGAGAGAGCAATTCTTTAATGAGACTGTCTGTATTCCCAGTGATACAGTCTCGGTAAAGGTGCCTCTACTCGCGATGTAACCTTGAGTAGGCGGTAACACCGACTGCATATCCTTCACAAAATAATCACATATCATTGTTGAAATCAAACAAAGCCTTCAGAATCTTCCCAGAGAACAATAACTGCCTTCTTGACAAATGACACTTAAGTTAGTCGACACTAAATACATGATAAATCATGAGCAAGTTATGCTATTCCTCCATTCATGTACGTATGGATACTCGAAAAAAAAAAAAAAAACTTTCGTTACTCCTAGTGATAATTAGTAGCGAGATTACCATAGAGAATGGTGAAATTCCTCCCATACGGATGCTGGAGGGATGGAAGCCCTCACTTTCTCCATTCTCAATGATTCAGAGCAAATTATCGCCTACCCTACCCATACACCTGACCGCTATGACCACTCTACTCATATTCTGGATTTGTTTTGCACTTCTAATCCAGCCCACTGTAACTACACAATCTCTCCCCCAGTTAGTTCATTTGATCACACTCTCATAATTGTATCTATCTTAACGACACCTCCCCCTCCAGCAGTCCCTTCTAAACGTAAATACTGATACCTCAACAAAGTCGAGTGGATTAATTTACGTATTTTTTTTCTGATTTTCCTTGGGTGAATTGGTCTCTGATGTGATGATGCTTCTGTGTCCGCCAAACACATAGCAGATGTTATTCTTGCGGGATTGGAAGCACTTATCTCCTCTTCCTCCAAGACTACTTCATCCAATCCATGGTTTAATCGTTTCTGTTCCGAGACCTTTCAGGAAAGGGATCATGCATATCGGGCTTGGAAACTCTCCTTCTGGCTCCCATTCAGCTTTTATCACTGCCCGTAATCGCTGCAAGCACGTTAACCGTGAGGCGAAGCGTTCCTCTATTCAAAGGAAGTGCGATAACCTCTCCTCGTCATTCACTGATAAGTCTTTCTGGTCTTTAGCTGGGGAAATCTCTAACAACTCCTGTCGCTCTACCTTTCCTTCACATTTTCGTTCTGACTGCATTATAGCTGTCTCTGCCGATGACAGAGCAACTTTCTCTGGTTTCTGTTTCTCCTCTAACTCCACCATTCCTTCAACAGCAACAACAACCCCTGATGCTCCTCTTACTAACCATATGCCCCTTTCCGTAAATCTCTTTTTGGACTGTCCGAAAAGCGCTTCTTTCTCTGGACACAAGCACCTGCGCTTGTTCGTCTGTTCCGTTTTTGTTTAAAAACTAAAACATTTCCTTTTTGCAAACATGCCTTGATACATCCCATCTCTAAGAAGGGTGACCGTTCTGACCCCTCTACTATCGTCCTATTGCTTTAATATCTACAGTTTTCAATGTCTTTGAATCCCTCTCAACTGCCATATCCTTAAACATCTCGAAAATCACAGTCTTCTCTCTGATCACCAGTATGGATGGCTTCCGTAAGGCGAGATCCACTTGTGATAATCTTTCGCATCTTACTAATATCTTGTCATCATTCCTGAAAGATTTTGGAGAGTAATATGTAGTTGCCCTTGACATATCTAAGGCTTTTGACAGCGTGTGGCATCGGGGTCTCATCTCTAAGCTCCCCTCCCTCACTTTGGCCGATCTATCCCAGTGGTTGTTGATGTCAGCCTTCCCCTTTTCTCCAACAGCGGTATCCCCTACACTTTTAGTTTTCAACGATTTTCTCTCCACAAATAATCCAGTGCACTCAAACGCTGACGGCTCAACACTGCATTCATCCACATCCTTCAATTCTGCTCCCTCTTCTTTCACTCGATCTGCATCTCGTCTTGACACACTTCCTCAATAAACTCAGACTTGGACAGGATATCTCGGCGGGGCAGACAAAATCTGTTTAATGCCTCTAAGACCTAATTTCTATCCCTCTCTCTATCGAAAGCTCTTCACAATTCTCGTCCCTCCTTTGACTGTTTTGAAATTCCACCTCTTGACTCAATGAGCATACCTGGTATTACAGTAACATCCACTCTTTCTTGGAACCCCCTCATTACGGGAATAGCTAGGTCTGCCTCTAAGAAACAAGGTGTCCTGTTTAGATCTCAGTCAAAACTTCTCTTCTGAACAGCTGCTCCGTTTATACAAGGGATTGATTCGTCCTTGTATGGAGTACTGTTCTCACATTTGGGGTGGTTCTAGCTCTGCATCCTTACTTGACAGAGTCAAGTCGAAAGCACTCCGACTTGTAAACCGTTCTAGGCTAACTTCCAAACTTAACCATCATACCCTACGCCGCAAGGTTGGTTCATTTTACCCCTTCTACAGGTATTACTTTGGTTTTTGCTTCCGAGAGCTAGCTGCCCGTGTGCCACCACCACTAGCAAGACCACGCAATATTAGGCAAGCTGCTGCGTCACATGATTACTGTGTGGCCGTTGGCAATTCAAGGGTGGAACTCTACCTTCTCATGTTTCACTTTCTTAAAGGATTGTAAATAATTTCCCCTTGTCTTTTCTTCTTCCATTTCACAATTCTCTATATTTCAATTTAGACACGACCTTGATGTAGACGTGACTGAAACCTTCAACATAAACAAAAGGGTTCTGCTATACTTCCCTTAGTGTCCGTACTGATAACCTAGATAGACTATATTCGTTGCACTCAATCATAAATGGTAGCGATTAATGGAATACCACCTTCATGTATGCAGGGATAACCTTAATAAGGCAACATTCGTTCTTGCCAATCATAATTAGTAGCGAGTAATTCTGTATACTTCATGTTCATACTGATAACATAATTAAGGTAACATTCGCTGCTCCTAATCATAATTAGTAGCGAGTTCTGATGAACTTCATGTTCTTTCTGTCAACCTAAATAAGGACACACATTCGTTGCTCCTTATAACCATACTTTATGAACACCTCAATAACACTACGTCATTTACACCAACGAGCACAAGGGCAGACCATACCCAAACCACTAGCAATAAGCTGCTGATCTAAGATTATAAGTTTGTTTACCTGGCTCCTCCATGTTGACGTAGGTCTCGGCCATCTCCAACACATGGCTCTGCACGGTATCCGCCACTCCCCTCAGCTTGGCCAACATCCTGGTAACGGTGGGCTGACCAGGCCAACTTCTTAAGTTGATAAGACGATTAATTTCTTATCTCCTCGATAACATCAGACTTGCCAAGCTGGGCTGACTTTTTAATTCAACTGTCTAGTAGTCCCTAGATATCACTAAGTACAATATATCGCGTCATTATTAACAAATATATTAATGAATTTCTTTAAAATACAGTATTCAATTGAGTAATTTACAGTTTCCGCCTTACAGATTTTCTGGTGAGCGATGCTTCTGCGATGATAATTGATGATTTCAACAATTATAACCCTAATTTCTCTCCCGAACCTCGTGTTTCTAATATCCTCATCCCATCCCTTAACAATGTTGGGTAAAAAACGCGACAAGTCGGGGTATTAGGTGGAAAGGGGGGGGGGGGGGGCGAGTGATTTGCGGTAGAAACGAGGCAAAATCGTCCGATTCACATCAAATACAACCGATTAAACAAACTGCACACGAAAAATATTTTGGTAAACATCCTAATCTAATAAACCTAAGCTAAGGGGATGAGTACTCCTGACCCGGAACCCCGGCTGTGCCTAACCTTCCTTCGCCAGACACCCACGTTAACCTAACATCAGAAATGTAACTCGTGTTATTTGAAAGTCGGAAGTGCAGGGGTTGCGGGCCATAAGGGAGAGATAGCCGGGATAATGTTACACTTTCCGTCATTCCGCTTTAAGATGACTCCATCCTTAAACCAATTCAAATTTTGAGCTTACCACCGAACATCTATCCACGCAGTATATCTAGCGATTATTGACTATATCAATAGGGTAATGTTCTCTGACTGGATAATAAGAAAGCGCGACCTCACGTGAAAAATCATGTAGTCACTTAACCCTCACCCCATTAGTGGTCAATAAACACACGCACACCTATATAAGTCTTACGTCACACGTGAAGAAGGTTTGATCCATATATTCATAAATTAAATATCTCCATTCATATTCATTTACGAGTTAAGTTATATAAAATTCAGTGTTTCTAAAAAGAGATGCATATAACAGATATTTCGTAACTTTTTTGGTAGGCGCATTTATAAGAAAAACACGTCAGTAACACAAAGAAATATACATTACAGAACACTTTTCTTATCAAATTACACCCGTCTTCCATATAACAACCTTGTTACATCGTACTGAACCAGTTCAAAAAGTGAAATGAATACATGAATTAATCTACAGCTGTGTCCACCGTGACCATCATATCCAGCGAGATACTGATAACATTCCATTCGTGACTTAGACTGATTCATCAACAAGGCAC
This sequence comes from Panulirus versicolor, assembly GCA_032361705.1. Classification (NCBI taxonomy): domain Eukaryota; kingdom Metazoa; phylum Arthropoda; class Malacostraca; order Decapoda; family Palinuridae; genus Panulirus; species Panulirus versicolor. Next base: position 9,267 of record JAUUDZ010429983.1, read on the forward strand.
TCAAGCATTCCTTGCCAGTTGATAAACTAACATTAATTTCCCAGACAAACAGTTATTGGTACTCAGGATGCTGATAACACAAGTACAGAATAAATGTTATATTTATTACTTCCTCTATGGGTCTCCCGATGAGCTGGATCTCTATTTGTTAAAATGACGTCATATCCACTGGTTGTATGGGGACCATAGCTGAGGAATAACTAGACAATAATGTGGAAGACCAACAACAGCTTGCGTAAGAGTGAGGTTGGTTGGAAAAGTTCACAAAACGATGAATGTTTGCGATCATCAAGGTGTTTGGGTAACGTTGTCTTTGTGTGATTATTTGGTTTTGGGGTCATGAATCACCCATATTAGACGTGACGTAACAAAATAAATTACACTAGGTGAGCGATCTCACTGGCAACCTACTAATGGTATTCAACCATATATATATACTCAACATTCTTAGCGTAAATCTCGCAGTATATGTTGCGGAAACGTCATACCCACATCCAGTAAGCTATCGAATTTCCTTGTTATTCCTAAAACCTAGAAATATGACATACTGAAATATGACCACCCATCCAGCGTGATAACAAAATAACCTACTTTAATTGTTAAGTGTAAACATTATATAGAGAACTCAAATTCAGCCATGAAAAAGGACAAAATAAAAAAAAAAAAAGGCACTGGAGGGTGCCTTCTGGGATCTTAACCTTCAAGATATTTAGACAAAATTATCAATAACTCACGTAACGTTATAGCAGAGTTGTGTGGCAGAAGAACATTGTCTAGTACCTTCAAGCTTGAGACAGAGTTGTTGCGTCCAACACCTACGTTTTCATTTAATTAGTTCAAAGCTATCAATTTTGATGCCATGTCTGTTGAAATAATAAAAATATACGATAGACATACAAACGAGGCACATTTTTCTCAGGGAAGAGTTTATTATAACTAACTGCGACCGAGCGTATAAACCGCCACCCCTTTCTTACTTCACCTTCTCGTTAGTCACTTTTATTACTGCCATTCTTATTGCTTCATTCATGAAATTCAATCTACGTTATACAGTGAATGTCAGTAATGCTAGTCAACCAGGTACGCTTCAACAGATACACTCTATCCCTTTTTTGAAAGGTTAAACAATTTATGACGATGGCAACTCAACGTATATGAAAGTTCACGACGTCACTTTGTAGTAAACAATATTGTATGGATTAACATAGGAAAAACCTTAAGTGAGGCAAAGTACAAATAATTACTGCAATTATAAAAGGGAGAAATTATTAGATAACTCATTAGACACCTCGAGGAATGAGAGCCGGGAGGTAGATCCCAAAATAGCTTGTGAAGGTTTTCGACCCCAGGAAAGAGGCAGCTGTAGCCCGTACCGTTCTCTCTTTCTCTCCACCTAACTGACGTGTCTCAACGATCCGCCTTTTCTTCTATTCTCGTACGCGTGAGCTCTGTAAAAGCTTCAAATTTTCTACAGTGTGACATGTGACAACACTAATGCAACATGTACTTATAATTTCTCATTCAAAAATTATCTATAATTTCTTGTATTTTCTTTAAAAAGCTCAAGTAAGCAGTGTTTAATTGCAATAAACCGGTTCTAATACACACATTTCTGTGGACAGAGACAGGTGCCAACGCATATCGTCTGCTATAAAGTGATCCTCCACGGTCACTGAAAGTCACACACCAACGTTTCAATGTCTAGGTCAACACTAGCTTAAAATGAACCGTAAAGCAAGTCAGGGTGCGGTCCGTCGTGTTGTGGCCACACAGTTATCGGGCAGACTGGCTGGCTGAATATTTAGCAGCGAGGATATACCTTTGCGCGCCGTTTAAACAAGAGGTTTCTATAATTAAATCACTGGACTGGATAGTTCCAATTTTTAATGAATGTCTATATTGATCCATAACGGGAAATGTATAAGCCCACCCACCTGCCTTTTGCGAGAGATGAATTACATAATTTTCCTGATGGCGTGAGTTGGACAGCGGTAAATAAGCATGTTCCTCATGATGATTTCAGGTCAGTCGCATTATATAAGTTAAGGTTAACTCAGATTTAATAAGACGGGTAAGTCATTGATAATGGGATTGATCAATAGTTGAATCAACAGACTAAATGAGGGACCTGGGGAAAATAATGTTTGACTACACATTTTTATTTTCCACTTTATTCCATACTAAGTTCGTTGTATATTTTGGATTATGCTGAAAAGGTATCATGGTATTTTCTTGTTCGCCTAAATATAGATAAGTCATTGCAGCCACAACCAATACCTTTGCAAGCTCGAAGGAAGAGGTCATTTCAAGCATAATCTAATACCTCGTTTTAATGAATTTTTCGTGTTCAGTCCCACGTTTACTTACTTTACTTAGATAATGGTGTTGAACACATGTATTTATTGTTCTTGCGAGCAGCTGCTGTTTCATAATGGCCTTCATCTTCACCTCATCCTGGAGTAACTTGATTACATATCTTGAGTGCCTCTATCTCTTATCGAGAGAGGAAATCAGAAGCCTTCCTCCTAATCAACTCTCAACTATACAGCTGTTCACCTCGATGTTACCTCCTTTTAAAATGCACAATTCGGCTACTACCATCTTGAGCTGTCTACGTCAGTTCCAGACCCTTTGAATTACGTGCCAGGTCAACGGCAGTCACTAACGAATATGGGAATTCACCTTTACGACACCTTTCCGCGAGGAATTCCCTCTGGTTACACGTCTTTCCTACTTTTAAAACCTTTTTACCTTTACCTTTAAGGTAAAAAGGTTCATTCTTATTACTAAGAACTTACCGAGCATCCCTAATGGGTATGGCACGCCTTTACTCGTGCATTGTCCACTAATATATATAATATCCTGCATGAGATTCGCCGATTTTCAACTATTTATTTACTAAATATTGACCCCTAAGAGACAACGAGCTTCCTGTATCCTCACTGTCCCGCTGATGAAAGCGGTGCGATCAGTTAGTGAACTGAGATAACACTATCTTCATCCAACCCTCCTCTGGTGAAAAGAGAAGCAGCAGCAGGAAGTACATGATAGGGTTCCACATCGGACGGGTCATTCACGGTTATTGAGATGATAATGGCAGCTTCGTTAGCTAAGCCTGTCATGACCAATGTTTTGCATGATTATACACGAGTCAACACATACGCAGAGGAGAAATAAGATGCAACGATGGTTCCGTTCTACACATGAAGAATTTAACTAATGTATACTTCATGTATTCACAAGTCATTTGTTGTTGCGTCAAATATAGAGTTCATTTACTATTAAGCTGTGTTTAATACGTGTTTTCCCACCTTTCATTAACTTCTAGTCTCACTCACCAACATTTTGATCATGCCAAACTAAGCCACCTTCAGTCCTTGGCTGACCCAAGCTATTAAACAATAACTCCATTACTATGCATCCAAATACAAACCAGTTTCATCAACCAACCGTTTCCTTGAACTTCTGTTGACAGACATAATTCAAATATACAACCAACAGATTACAATGCTCGAAATAATCTTATTTCTAAAGTATGTATTTGTCTTAGTCCGAAAAGAAAGACTGGGAAATTTCTTCCTGTATGTTTTTATCCATTTATCATCTCAGGACCATTTTCTATACAGTCCTGCTGGTGTTCCCAAGGCCTAAAGGCTTCTGCAACCCTACGTATCAAAAAAGGCGACTAAAAGGGGAGGGAACAGGGGGCTGGAAATCCTTCCCTCGCCATTTTTTTTTCAAAATAAGGAACAGAGAAGGGGGCCAAGTGAGGATATTCCCTCCAAGGCTCAGTCCTCTGTTCTTAACGCTTCCTCGCTAACGCGGGAAATGGCGAATATATATATATATATATATATATATATATATATATACCACATCATTCCAATTCACTCTATTCCTTGCACGCCTCTCACCCTCATGTATGTTCAGGCCCCGATCGCTCAAAATAATTTTCATCCCATCCTTCCACCTTCCATTTGGTCTCCTGCTTCTTGTTCCCTCCACCTCTGACACATGTATCCTCTTCGTCGACCTTTCCTCATTCATTCTCTCCATATGTTCAAAACATTTCAACACACCCTCTTCTGTTCTCTCAAATACACTCAATTTATTCCCACATATCTCTTACCCTATGATTACTTAATCAAACCAATTCACACCGAATGTCCTCAAACATTTCATTTCCAATACATCCACCCTCCTCTGTACAACCCTATCTGCAGCTCAGGCCTCTAAACCCTATAATATTGTTGAAACTACTATTCCTTTAAACATACCCATTTTTGCTCTCCGAGATAACATTCTCTCCACACATTTTTCAATGCTCCCAGAACCTTTGCCCCCACCCCCAACCCTCTAGTTCACTTACATGGTTCCATTCGCTGTCGAGTCCACTCCCAGATATCTAAAACACTCTTGCTTCCTCCAATTTTTCTCCATTCAAACTTACATCCAAACTAACATGTCCCTCAACCCTGCTGAACCTTAT
>JAUUDZ010430005.1:0-13754 GCA_032361705.1 Panulirus versicolor
TCCACTGCAATGCCATCCAATCCCGTTGCCTTGCCGGCTTTCATCTTCCGCAAAGCTTTGACTACCTCTTCTCTGTTCACCAAATCATCCTCCCTAACCCTCTCACTTTGCACACCATCTCGACCAAAACACCCTATATCTGCCACTCCATCATCTAACACATTCAACATACCTTCCAACCTTTTCATATCTAACTATAATCTCCACTCACAATTCTGGTTCAAAGGGGTCTGCACTTATTACAACATCAAAATGTCTGTTGCATGCCTTGAGGACCTTGAGTCCCCAAACTTTGATGTTATGTTGCTCATGGTCTGTTTTCCAAATACCAAACTTTGCCACCGTTTTATCTACTGCTCACCTAATTGTACAAACTTCATATCTTTCTTCGACTGTTTACATTTCTAAACTCCTTCCATGAGGCTGTAGCATCTTCTCACCCAAGAACTGAGATCCTCCACTTAAAGGATTTCAACACTCACGATTGGAAGAGGTTGAATTCCTTCCATACAGATGGTGGGGGATTGATGCCCTTATGTTCTCCATTCTTAAAGATCTAGAGCAAATCATCTCCTACCCCACCCATACTCCTGACCGAGGTGACCATTCTCCTACTATTCTGGATCAATTTTTCATATGTAATCCATCAAGCTGTAACTATACAGTCTTGCCCTCAATTACTTCATCTGATCTTAATCTTATAAACGTAACTATTCTAATGGCAACTACCTCTCCAGTTGCTCCTTCTATGTGTAAATATTAGCACCTCAACAAAGCTGACTGAAATAACTTGCGAAAATTCTTTTCTGACTTCTCTTGGTTAAATTTTTGTCTTATGTGGTGATACTTCTGTCTCTGTCAGACACATACACAGGGTATTGTTGCAGGAAAGGAAGCATTTATCTCCTATTCCTCTAAGATGATCTCTTCTTCCAACCCATGGTTCAACTGTTCATGTTCAAGGGATCAGGCATGTCAGGCTTGGAAAAACTCTCCTTTCCCCAACTCCCATAACATTAATTACTGCCTGTAATCACTGTAAGTACATTATTCGTGATGCAAAGCATTCCTGTATTCAAAAGAACTGGAATAACATCTCCTCGTCATCCAGTGATAGGTCCATCTGGCTTTTAGCTGAGGTCATCACTAAAAACTTCTGTTACTCTACCATTTCTCCACTATTCTGTTCTGATGGTGTTATAGTCGTCTTTCCGAATGACTAAGTAACTCTCTCTGGTTCCCAATATTCCTCAAACTCTACCTGGGAAGACTCTGCCTTTCCTTCACCCCTGATACTCCTCATACTAATCCTATGCCCCTCCCCATAATCTATTTTTAGACTGTCCAAAAAGAACTTATCTCTCTGAACACTAGCAAAGATTATGTTCTTGATGGCATCCATTCTTATGTACTGAAAGAGTGTGCCTCAGAACGTGCACCTGTGCTTGCTCATCTTTTCCATTTCTGTTTAAAAACCAGAACTCTTCCTTCTTCTTGGAAACATACATTGGTATGTCCCATTCCTAAGAAGGGTGACTGTTCTAACCCCTCGATTCTCATACTGCTGCTTTGACATCTACCATTTCCAAAGTCTTTACATCACTCCTTAACTCCCATATCCTTAGATATCTTGACTCTCACTGTCTTCTCTCTGATCACTTGTATTACCTCCATAAGGAGATATCCACTGGAAATACAAGTTGTACCTCTCTAATCCGGTGCTCTGTGGTCCAGCATGTTTTGAATCTGCCACCAAGGTGGCACTGTTAGCAGTGCTAATGCACTAAAATCTATTAACACTGCAGCCAAGCTAATTAACACTCTTGTTAATTTCTTATATTCAACTGTATTTCAGCCCTTCAGGATGTCATCCAAGAGACCAAGAGGTGCAGAAAATGGTGTTAGTCCTAATAACCACAAGCATAAATCATTATCTATGCTTGAAAAGGTGGAGTTACTGAAAAAAATTAGATAAAGGAATGTCGTAAAGACTGTGAAAGAGTATTATGAGATTGAATTATCAACTGTGTACAACTTTGGGGTCAATTTCTGTTTTCCAGCATGACCAGGTCCTAAGGCTGCCGGATTAATAATGTCCGGTCATCATCACTGAAAGACTCTGCGAAATCCCATATAGTTGCCCTTAACATATCCAAAGCTTTTGATGTAGTTTGGCTTCAGGGTCTCATCTCCAAGCTCCCTTCTCTTGGCTTCCCTCCTTCACTCTGCTCCCTCATATCTAGCTTCCTCTCTGGCTGATCTATATCAATGGTTGTTGATGGATCAGCCTCCCCATCTTTCTCCATCAACAGTGGTGTCCCTCAAGGTTCTGTCCTGTCCCCTACACTGTTTCTCCTTTTTATCAACGATTTCCTCTCTTCCACAAATAACCAAATACTCTCATATGCAGATAACTCACCACTGCATTCCTCAACATCCTTCAATTCTGCTCCTTCTCTCACTCAATCTTTATATCATCATCTTGACACAATTTACTCAATAAACTCAAACTAGGACAGTGTATCTCAGTACAGCAGAAAATCTGGTTAAGTTTAATGCCTCTAAGACCCAGTTTCTACCCATCTATCTATATCTCTGATGCTCGTTCCCTTTGATAACTCCCATAGCAAAAGTCTCCATAACTGTTGAACTCCATTGCCACTTTGCAGCCTTTAGTACCTCACCCTTTACATGCCACTGGCAGAGAATAACTCTGGTGCAGTGTTTTCAGAGGCTCCTACCTAATGTTCCTCCCTACCACATCTAACTAATATTCCTGCTTAAAATTACAACCAACTACTTTTACCTAATGTTTCCAATCTAAAGCTCCTGTCTAACATTCCTACCAATTACTTATATCTATTGGTCCTACTATTTTGCCAAAAGGCAGGGCTAGCACAAAGCACTCATTGAAGGAAAATCTAGTTACAAAGAATGAGTTGTGTGAGTTAAATGTTGTAAACTGTTATTTATGAAAAGGAGAGGTTGTATGTTTGAGGACAGAATACCAGCAGTCCATGTGTGCATGAGGCAGAAAGAAAAGATGACTACCTGGGTCAAAGGAGTGCAACTTGACTATCACTTAAGAGCTGGCTCACTACACAGCCATCACTAACCCTCCAAATACCCAGGCGGAGAGTACTGACAATATACCTCCCTGGTTGGTGGCTGCCAACCAACTACTACCCATCTTTCTATTGAAAATTCCTCACAACTTTCCTCTTTCCTCTGATGGTTCCGAAATTCCACCTCTTAACTCAATGATCATACTTGGTATTACTTTAATATCCACTCTTTCTTGGAAATCCCACCATTATGGAAATAGCTAAGTCTACCTCTAAGAAACTGGGAGTCCTATTTAGATGCTGAAATTTCTTTTTTTCTGAACAGTTACTCCATTTATACACAGGACTGATTCATCCTTGTATGGAGTACTACCCTCACATCTGGGGTGGTTCTAGTCAAAAGACGTCCAACTTATACACTCTCCCAGGATAACTTCAATACATAAACTGCAGTGTTGGTTCACTTTCCCTCTTCTATAGGTATTACTTTGTTTTTTGCTCATGATAGCTTGATGTTTATGTGCCCCTATAAATATGTAACCTGCGCAATACTTGGCAAGCTGCTGAGTCACATGATTACTGTGTGGCTGTTGGCAAGTCATGGGTAAGCCATTTTGATAATCATCGCTTTCCTTACAACTCAAACCTTTGGAATTCTCCTCTCTATCCTCTCATGTTTTTCCAATAACTATGACCTAACACATTCTAAAAGACAGGTTTCTTGTTTCCTCCAAAATTCGTAAATACTTTCCCTTGTCTCTTCTTTTTCCCATTCACAATCTTATCTATATTTCAATTAAGGGCCGACTTTGATGTGGAGTTCCAAACATGACAGGAGCCTCCAAAGATAAAAAAAAAAAAAAAAAAAAAAAAAAAATACTGGGTGCTGTTGGCAACTCATGTAGTCAAATATGACATGCGGTGGGTACTTTGCACTTGGCTAAATCTCTCTGTAGGTACTCAAAGGTAGCTACTCTCACTAATCCTATTCATATTGCAATCAAGACCATGTTAATCTGGACTTCTGTCTGTAACTGTTAAACCTTAAACTATGGGCATGACCCAGAAATTCCAAGACAGTAAAAAATTTCCTTTATGAAATGATAGATTAGCATTCAAATGTAACCGAAAATACATATCAAGTTATATAATTACCTTCATGTTGGCCTGGTCTGCTGCTAAATGAGGGGCGGAGGAGTGTGTGGATGACATAGTCCAGGAGCCAGGTCGATTTATCTATGTTGGAGAGTCAGGAAAGTTTGATCACTGATTTTTATGTAAAAATGTGTGTAGATTTATAATTTGTTGCCTTTTCTTGCCTATACCTGCACATTAGTTGAGTCAAAATATAAAGACAACAGAAACTGACAAAATGCTAACAAACTAAAGTTTTGCTAAATCTTCTCTTGATATTCAGTCCCAGATATAGTAATGTACTTTTTACTTAAATGTTTAATCCTAAACCATAAAATATAACTTAAAAGATTTTGATGAAAATTGTGTCACAAAATTAATTGCTAGCAGATGTAATAGCAGCAAAAGAAGACACACAGCCAGTAACAACAAGAGGAACAACAGCAACTGTGGCTGTAGCAGGAGAGAAGTAGCATCAGGGCCAATAATATCAACAAGAACAAATGTAACTGTTGTTGTAGCAGCTGCTACAGCAAAGAAGAGGTGGCAATAAAGATACTAGCATCTGCAGCATGTGCACCTGCTGCTTTCCCTCCTCAGAAACTGACAGTTACCAATCAGAGAAGCAGTGAAACTTATATAATGACTTAAAAGTAAGTAGAGCATCTGAAAACCTGGTAGCAGTTGATGATACTCTCAGGATAAAAGTTGCTAAGGCAAAGGAAAGACGATCAAAGCAAACACAGTCAAAGTTTAAACACATTTGCAACAAATTATCAGTACAATATGGCAATCATCATGCTTATACAGGGTGTACCTCTCTAATCCAGCACTCTTTGGTCTGGCAACTCCCATGGTATGGCATGTTTTGAATCTGCCGCCATTATTTTGTGGATCTGCAGCCGAGGTAAGTAACAGTCCCATTAATGTCTTATATTCAGTTTTTTGTTGAAAATGAAAGCCAGAAAAGTTTAAAGTTTTGGAAAACTTTGAAAGGCGCTAGGAGCACACAATGAACATGTAAGCATTTCTGGGGAGATGCTTATCAAGCAGGCCAAAGTTTTTCAGAAGGAACTAAAGCTAGACTATGACTGTGAATATTAGCAAGGATGGTTACACAAGTTTAGTGGAGACATGGAATTTCAGCACATAGTGTGTATGGAGAAAAGCATAGTATTGACATGGAAGCCTGTAGTGTCAGGTCATATTAAAAGAATCAACAAAAACTTCAAATCTCTATCAAATAACCAACTGCAATATGTACAGGGAGAGAGGATGAACGAGCCAGTTGCCTGGCGGGAACTGATGCAGCATGGGCTGGCTACCTTATGATAACAATAAAACAACAATGGTAACAAGAGTTGACCAAAGCCAACTAACAACCTATGGTCTTTCATACATTAACAACTCATCACAAAGCTGAGACAAAGTTTGTGGATGAACTTGCAAAGGTAGTGGCAGTGCAAAACTTAGCCCCAGAACAAGTCGATAATGCTAACAAATCTGCCCTGTATTGGCGTCATATGCCACAAAAAACCTTGCCAAAGATATTCAGGAGTCTTCATCTGGGGACTGATACTTATGATGTAAACTGATGTAACAGTAAAAACCTTGTTTGAAAGATTTATTGATTGTATTATTTCCTATCTTATGCTTTGTTCTACCTTTGATAACACAGCAATTTGTATGTGGAATGAGCTAGCAAGACTAGGGTTCAGGAATATGTTTACATAGGGGGTTCCCTTAGGGGTCAAATTCTGTTCTCCAGCATTTTCTGTGGTCCAGTAAGGGCCAGGTCCCAAGGTTGCCGGATGAAAGAGGTTCAACATGTAATTACATATGTTACAACAATTTCATAACATCCAAGATTTCAAGCAGGTCTGTTGGTGGTGAAAAGCCAATGAAAGACCCACTATGTCACACTAATCTAAAATAAAACCTTTGTTCAGACTGCAAAAACACACCACTTGACCCTAAGGTATCTTGGTCAGGTATTTTCCTAAGTGTGTATATTCTGCAAGTCAAATAAAAGAAGAAGCAAAAGATACGGAGTTCAGAACAAAAAAATTAAAAAAAACACTGAACTGAAAGGAATGCAATACCTCTTTAGATACCACCTGTACCTTGCACTTACTGCAGAGGTGAATATGTGATCAGTCTTTGAATAAACACTGACACCAGAGCCACTCTCCCATGGAAAACTGACTGGATCTATGAAAAAACATCAAAATCCACGCTGATGAGGAGACTTGAGGGAAGTATTCACAGCAATCCTTCAAAAGATCCTGAAGTTTACGCTGCTGAAGAGATGTTCGTGATATGGAATCTAACCATTTTGCCTATAAAATTCAGTGTGGTGGCAAAAGGCATTCCTAAATAGCGTGCAATTTGTCACACAAGAAATCGATATCGTTAGAAATTGGTTGGACAGTCATCCATAAAACGTACTAAGACAGGAGAGGAAATGGGTGTATTGTTCCATCACACTTTCACATCACAGGACCTAAGCAAAGTCAGCCAGATTTTGATGGACTCTGTAATCATCATCATCATAATTCAAGACAGGATTTTTCCAACTCCTATCTCAGGTATGGCAGACAGTATCATTAAAAAACTTAAAACGTTTATCTCTATGTTTCGTCTTGGGACCAGTTCTATTTCTCATACATAATAATGATATTCATAATAGGCTGCACTGCAAAACTGGTTCTCTTTCTCATACATAATAATTATATTCATAATAGGCTGCATTGCAAGCAAACAAAACTTAATGATGATACAAATCTGGTAAATGAACTTGAATGTCTACAGATTCAAAATGATAGAAAAACTGATGAACTGGGCCCATAATTGGCAAATGAATCTTAATACTGATAGGGGTAAAGTTTTACATATCGGTAATAAAAACAAAGAGGTAAGCTACAGTGTGAATTCTGTTGACAAACACAGATGTAGTGAAGTGAACATAATTCTCGGATTCATAGGTAAGACAGAATTTAAGTCAAGGGAAATCATCCTTACTCTTTATTGCTCTAACATCTGGAGTTAAGTTGAAAGCACTCTGACTCACAAATTCTCACAAGCTAACTTCAAAACTTGATCTGCTTGCCCTATGCCACAATGTTGGTTCACTATCCCTCTTTTATAAGTATTACTTAGGTTTTTGCTCCTAAGAGCTGGCTGTTTGTGTCCTCAATCCACTAGATAGACCAGGCAATACTCAGCAAGCTACCGCATCGTATGATTACTATGTGGCCGTTGGCAACTCAAAGGTGGGCCGTTGCGATAACTGTTTCTTTTCCTACACCTTAAAGTTTTGGAACTCTCTACCCTCTCATGTCTTTCTCAACAACTATGTTATGGCACATTTCAAAAGACATCTTTTTCAATCCCTTCAAAATCCGTGAATACTTTCCGTTATCATATTTTTTTCCTTTTCATTTACCTCTTTATGTTTCAATTATGGCTTGGCCTTGATGTACATTTTCACCTGCGACTGGAGCCTTCAATATAAAAAGGAAAAAAAAAAGTTATTTTTAATGAAGTGCAAAAAATTAACAGAAAAAGTCCAGAGAAGGGCAACAAAGACATTACCTGAAATAAGAGATCTAAGATACAGGGAGAAGCTGGATGTCATGAATTTACCTATCAAGGATAAGAGATCACAGGGAGCCTTGTTCACAACATTAAACTTTCTAAACCAATCTGACAATGTTAACAGAGAAAAATTCTTTGTCAGGTGCAAAGATGTAGCAACAAGAGGCCACATCAAGAAACTATACAAGATATGTTAAGATGTAAAGAAATACATTTATAACATCAGAACACTGGATGAATGGATTACTCTGACTGACAACATAACACAAAAATACATAATTATATAACAGTACCGATGATTCATTGCATACAGCCCTGCAACAGCAGGAAAATCTCACCATGCTGAAGAAGCACATAATAACAGCAAGTTTCCTTGATATCTAAACTTACAGAGTGCATATTTCATCCAAAACATTGCAGACATAGCTACTGTGGTCATTCTAAACTTTTGTTATTATATATACTCATCCCTTCAGTTGGGAGAAAAAATTCTACTTCCATATTCCCCAGGTATCACAGAAGGTGGTTAAACGGGGCAGAAGCAGGGTCTGGAAACCCTCCCCTTCTTGTATTTCAATTTCTAAAAGAGGAAACAGGAGCCAATTGGGGAGTGCGCATCCTCCTCAAAGGCTCTGATTGGAATGTCTAAATATGTGTGGATGTAACCAAGATGGGAAGAGAGGAGAGATAGGTAGTATGTTTGAGGAAAGAAACCTGGATATTCTGGCTCTGAGTGAAGTGAAGCTCAAGGGTAAAGGGGAACAATGGTTTTAAAACGTCTTGGAAGTAAAGTCAGGGATAGGTGAGAGGATAAGAGATAAGGAAGAAGTAGCACTATTGAAGTAGAAGTTGTGGGAGTGAGTAATGGAGTGTAATGAAGTAAATTCTAAATTGATGTGGGTAATAGTGAAAGCAGATGGTGAGAGGTGGGTAATTATTGGTTCTTATGCACCTGGCCATGAGAAGAAAGATCATGAGGCAAGTGTTTTGGGAGCAGCTGAGTGTGTCAGTAGTTTTGGTGCACAAGATTGGGTATTAGTTATGGGTGATTTAAATGCAAAGGTGCATAATGTGGTAGTTCAGGGTATAATTGAGGTGTGTGTGTGTGTGGTATTAAGTCAGGTGAATGGAAATGAACAGCTTGTGGAATTAAGTTCTGGAAAATGGTTGTTGATAGGGAATACCTGCTTTAAAAAGGACATATACAAGTATATATAAAGATGGTAAGTATGCATTATTGCTTTACATATTAGTTGGTAGGCATGCAAAAGAGAAACTATTGGATGTGAATATGCTGAGACGAACAGCTGGTGGGGTGTCCAATCTTTATCTGGTGGAAGGGAGGATGAAGATTTGTAGGATTTTTTAGAAAAGGGGAAATGATATGGGTGAGAAGAGATTGGTAAAAGTGCGTGAGCTTGAAAAAAAGTCTTGTATGAAGAAATACCAGGAGAGATTGACTAGAATGGCAGGTGAGAATAGATGGAGCAAGGGGAGTTGATGAGAAATGGTAGGTATTTAGGGAGACAGTGCTGCCATGTGTGAGAGAAACATATGGCATGTTTAAGGTGGGAGATGAGAAAGAGTAGTGAGTGGAGGAATGATGAAGTGAAGATGTTGGTGAAACAGAAAAGGTAGGTATATGGGCAATACTTGCAGAAAATGAGCCCAAATGATTGTCAGATGAATAAGAGAAAGCAGCAGGAGTTTAAGTGTGGAGGTTGAAAAAGAGGGCAAGTGTAAGTTGGACTGATTAACAGTAAACTTAGGGAAGGATAAGATGTTTTGGATGGAGGCTATAGTGTGAGAAAAACAAGACTACAAATGGGAACATCAGTGAAGGGGGCATATGGGGAAGCAAGGAAGAAATGGAGTGAATATTTTGTATGATGGTTGAACGTGGTTTATGATAGAATGGCAGATTTTGGGTGTTTGGGTTGGGTAGGTATATGAAATGAGTCATGAAATGTTGTTTGGTGCAGAGAAAGGAGGTGCTGAAAGCCTTTTGTAAGATGAAATGTGGCAAGACAGTTGGAATGGAGGTATTGCAGTTGGATTTAAGAAAGGGGGTGACTTTGTTGTTGATTGCTCAATTAGGATTTTCGGTTTGTTGAGGCTCCAGAGGATTAGTAGAATGCATGTATAGTGTAATTGTATAAAGGCAAGGAAGACAAAGTTGAGTGTTCAGACTACAGAGGTACAAGTTTGTTGAGTGTACCTAGTAAGTTATATGGGAGTGTGGTGATTTAGAGGGTGAAGGCATGCACAGAGCATCAGACTTGGGAGGAACAATGTGGTTGCAGAGTTAGTAGTGGATTTGTGGATTAGGTGCTTGCTTGAAAAATTTTTTTTGTCGTAAATACTTAGAGAAACAGAGGGATTTGTATGCAGCATAAATGGGTCTGGAGAGATCATACAATGGGTAGATAGAGATTCCTTGCAGAAGGTATAACGATATGGTGTAGGAGGAAAGCCTTTAGAAGAAATGGAAGTTTTCATCAAGGGTGTAAGGCATGTGTTTTGGTTGGAAGGGTGGAGAGTGGGTGGTTCCAGGTGAAAGTTGGTCTGTGGCAGGGATATGTGATGTCACCATGGCTGTTTAATTTGTTTATGGATGGGGTGGTAGGGGAGGTCAGTACAAGAATCTTAGAGAGAGGGGCAAATATGCAGTCTGTATTGGGTGAAGGGAGGTCTGACAAATGAGTTAGATGTTGTTTGCTGATGACATTACTGTTGGCAGATTCAAAAGAGACTACAAAAGCAGGTGACTGAATTGAGAGAGTTTGTGAAAGGAGGAAGTAAAGAGTAAATGTGTATAAAAGTAAGGTTATTAGGTTCAGCAGGGCACGAGGACAAGTTGACTGGGATGTGAAAGTGAATGGAGAAAAGTTGGAAGAATTAAAGTGTTAGATACCTAATGGAACCATGGAAATGAAGGTGAGTCATTGGGTGGGTGAAGAAGCAAAGGTTGTGGGAGCAATGAGGAATATGTGGAAGGAGAGGTCATTTTCTGGTAGGGCAAAAATGGATATGTTTGAATGTATAGTAGTCTCGGTGATGGTGTGTTGATGTGAGGTACAGTCTATAGACTATGATGTGCATAGGAGAGTGGATGTGTTGGAGATTAAATGTTTAAGTTCAGTATGTGGTGTGAGGTGGTTTGATTGAGTAAGTAGTGAAAGGATAAGAGAGAGGTGTGATGATAAGAAGAGTGTGTTGCAATAGCTTGAACATGAGAGAATGAGTGAGGAGAGGTTGACAAAGAGGATATTTATGTAAGAAATGGTGGAGACAAGAAGTGGGAGGCAAAATTGGTGATGGAAAGATGGAATGAAAAAGAATCTCCCTCCACATCTGATGTGTACATCCTCTTGGTCAGTTTTTCTTCATTTATCCTCTACATATATCCAAACCATTCCAGTATGCTTTGATCATCTCTCACAGTCTGACTGTGCATGCTGCATTGCCATCTTCTAACATTGTCATACCTTACATGACCAATTTGCCTCCCAATGCATATTGTACTAAGGTATTTCATATATCCATTACATTCACCCTTTTCCTTCTTTTGTATTCATGGCCCAAGCCTCACCTTATTACAACACCATTGCTGCTACTATACCTTGAAATATACCCATCTTTTCCATAGCAAACAATCACCTCTCTATATTGAGACAGAGAGCCATGGTGAATTGCATTGTGAAAAGAGAGGAGGTAGTGGAAGTCTCTCTCAAGATGAAGTGTGGTAAAACTTGGGAGTGGATGGTACTCCATATCTGAAGAAAGGGGATGTCAGTATTTTTGATTGCTTAGTCAGGGTATTTGATATTTTCTTTGGCTTACAACAAAGTCCCTAAGGATTGGCAAAATCCTTATGTAGTGGCAAAGGGAACACAATGAATATTCAGAATACGGAGGGATAAGTCTGTTGAGTATATGATATACTTTGTAAGGTATGTGATAGACTGATAATGGAGAGGGTGGTGGAGTACACAGGGCATCAAGTGGGATAGGATCATTGTAGCTATATAAGCGGTATAGGGCATATGAATGACTTTGAGAGAGAGAGGGTGAAATACAAGTGACATTTATTGATTTGAAGAAGGATCTGTGTTATTTTATGATATAACCGCTGAACCCTTTCTCAGTGATTCAGAGGTTCAAAGCTGCACTATGGCAAGTAGCAGGGACAAGAGACTAAGGCACTCTTCTTCTTCAATTGATGAAGATATAGCTTCACTAAAGTGAATTTTCTTTTTTTTGTGTAACCTCAAGCAGGCAGAGTCCAGTAACACCTTAGAAATGCATAAAATAGATTGACAGAGATGTGTTGTAGAAGGTGCTGTGAAAATGTGGTGCTTATGGAAAGTTAATACAATGAGGATTTTAACTAGGAGAGTAAAGTATGTTTGAGGATAAGAAGGGACGAGGTTGAGTGAATCTAATTGAAGATGGTTGTGCATCATGGATGTGTGATGTCATAGAGGCTATTTAATTAGTTCTTGGATAGGGTGATGAAGTCAACGCCAAGGTCTTAGGGTGAGCTGACAATGGGGGTGCATAGAAGATGAATCAACTGCTGTTAGCAGAAGACATGGCTTTGATGGCAGACTCCAGAAGCAAATTGCAGAGTTTAGGGGAGTGTGCAAAAGGAGAAAGTTGAGAATATATGTGAATAAAAGTTAGGCAGTTAGGAGAAGCAGAGGGGTGAAACAGGATGGTTTTAGTGTAAATTTGACTGCGGTAGGCCACGAGGAAGCAGGGTGCTTTAGACACCTAATAGTGGACATGACAGCAAATGGAACCATGGAGCTCTAGTGAGTCTGAGGGTGGAAGATGGGACTAAGGTCATAGATGCTTTATGGATCATTTAGAAGGAAAGGGAAATGTTTGTAAGGGCAAATATGGGTATATTGCAGGTATATTATTCCCAATAATTTGTGTGGGTGTGAGTCTTGGGTTCTGAACACAAAAATATGGAAGAAAATGGATGTGTTGGAAATTAAATGTTTGAGGACAATATGCTGAAATGGTTTGATGTATATGTGTGTATATGGAGAGGATAAGTATGACCAAAGAGTCTGAGAAAAAGGATTTTTATGTCAGAAGTGGAGGTAGCAAGTGGAAAAGGGAGACTGAGAGGGAAATAGAAGGATGGAGTGAAGGAGGCTCTGGGGTAGGAGCCCTGAAGATTCAAGAGAGCAAGAAGCGTGCATTGGATGGAACTGAGTAGATCCATTGAGGATGTGTTAGGGGAAGTGCCATCAGTGGGGATATGATTGTGGATGGTATGCTTTGCTAGAGATTAGATGTATGCAAATAAAGCAAATGTCCATTTATTACTAACACTGTCATGTTATGTTAGGAAAGAGAATTGTGTACAGAAACTAAAACCCCTATGGATATAGATATGGTACCAACAGGATTCACCGAGAGGGAAGCAAGGTTAAAATTGTAGTTGATATGAACCTACAACACATAAATGTATTATATTGAATAATGTTAATAATGATAGTAATAATAATGATAATTATAATATAATGATAATAGTAATGATAATAGTAGTGCCATTGTACAAAGGCAAAGGGGATTAAGGTGAGCGTTCAAATTACAGAGGTATAAGTTTGTTGAGTATTCCTGGGAAATTATATGGGAAGATATTGATTGAGAGGATAAAGGCATGTACAGAGCATCAGACTGGGGAAGAGCAGTGTGTTTTCAGAAGTTGTATAGGATGTGTGAATCAGGCATTTGCTTTGAAGAATGTATGTGAGAAATACTTAGAAAAACAGATGGCTTTGTATGTAGCATTTATGAATCTGGAGAATGCATATGATAGATTGATAGAGATGCTTTGTGGAGGTTATTAAGAGTATATGGTGTTGGAGGTAAGTTGCAATAAGCAGTGAAAAGTTTTTATCGAGAATGTAAGGCAGGTGTATGAGTAGGAAGAGAGGA
>JAUUDZ010430016.1:0-13754 GCA_032361705.1 Panulirus versicolor
TTTTCCATATTTGATATACAGATCTTTAAAAATGCCTAGTATCTCATTACTTTGTTTTTGTAAGATGTGTATATATATATATATATATATATATATACATACATATATATCAGATGATTTTATTAGAATGTTCAGAAAATAAGCTTGGATGAGGATCATTTCTGTTGAGAAAACTCTTGCTTCTTACACTGAACTTCAGAGTAATTTAGGTGCTATCTTTTCACATCTTTCATCTCTGCAGTTTAGTCTCTTTGCCTTCAATTTTGTGAAAAATTGTCCAAACTCAGTGCACTACATCCAGATCCACATTTTATTTGATGTTCCTATTTTGCCCTTTCTATAATTCTCATAGGTTACTCTTTTTCTTGAAATTGTTTTATGTAATTATTTGCTTAGAAAGTAATGCTGGTACATTAAAAATACTTCATATTCAGGTAGTTTATATGGATGCTGTATCATCTTCCGGTCATGTAATCTACATATCTTGTAAGGATGTGTTATAGATTCAGATGCTTATGGTAGTTAAGTATTTAATTGTTGCCCCAGGAATTATACATGAATTTTGATTTATAGTTTGAAGTTATTTTTTGAAGTGCCAAGTAAATTTTGATGTAATTTTCACAGCTCTAAGTTATCCACTTTGTTTGGTGGCAAGCCAGACAACAAGTCTTCCAGCCTTAAGTATGTGCCTCCAAAGCAGCCAAGACCTGACCAGACAAACTCATCTGGGAGCTCTGGAGCTAAGAGTAGTGCACCATCACCTTCCAAACAGCAGATAACAGCACCAGCTACTCAGAGCACAGCAGTCCTAATTGCAGCACCAGTTCATGCTTTTTTATAGTAAGTTAAAAAAAATATTATATGCCTTACTGTTTCAAGATATGCTATACCACCAAATGCTTACATGAAGGTGGAGGGATCATTAATTTAGAATAAAGAGAACTCGGTCATAAAAGAAATTAGTTGTTGGAGATATAGAGGAGAAATTTCTCTATCTCAAAGTATTGTATGAAATTTGATAAAAAACATACAAGAATCATCTACTATATGCATAGATTTTGATAAAAATCATCAATTAGATGTGTAAATTTTGTTTAAACCACTAACTGCTGAGCACATTTATTGTTAAATATTTTTACTCTTTTTATTTTTTTCATATTCATTATTTCCCCCCTCAATTTGAAGGGTAATGAATCATGTAGAATCTCCTCCACAAATTAATGTGCAAAATCAAAAGAAGTGTCAATGCAAAAAGTTCTCAAATTTGCACAGTCATCATAGAATATTTTATTATTTCATTGCCTTCACATATTAATTAGACCAGTTTGCGTTTATTCTCTGCTCCCCTAGAAGTCACAGTTACAGTGTCTGCAAAACACATTGTCCACCCCCATTTATTTTCAGAGTCAGTACCCAGCTTCAAGGCCAAAGAAAAGATGATAAAGTACTGAAATGTAAGTGTGATACCTCCTTTGAAAAATGTACAGGAAAGCAAACAAGGTTTTTTTATGGACACTAAATTTGTCATTTCTGAATAAATCCTGGTTATGAAAATTACTGCTCATTTGAACCTTACTCATGTAACTAACCTTGAATTTTCAGTCACTGAACATAATATGGTATAACTCTTTTATGTTCACAATTTGTTCAGCACCTGCAGTCATTCTTTGCAAAATGGAGGGTATACAATGAGAGTGTATGATAATATGATTAAAGGGGGTGATGTGAGAGGAAGACCAACTGTGACATGAGAATTAGAGAGGATGAATACTGGAGGGAGGGAAATAGTGGAATGCATGGAATGGTGTATGTGAGGAAGGTATTAAGGACAGGGATAAGTGGAGACTAGTTTGCTGTGTCCACCCCCTTGATGGGAATTCCTGGAGGGAATGGGCATCAGAGATGTAGATAGATAGATAGTCTGTCATTGTGATTGAATTTAACTTGGTTGGCTTTGATGATGTTTTAGTAAATTATTACAGGTTACACACTGATGTCCACATTTCAGTCATTTAAGGAAATATTTTAATTTTACCAAGACCAGATGCATTTGATGCTGTTATTACTCAGGAGGCATACAAATGTATGGATGGTTGATAGTCTTATGTTTAGGGTAAGTGGCAGTTGGTCTTCATTTAGATGAGATGTTGCGTTGTATGGCATGTTCATTGAAAAGGGTTCATGTTCAAAGGCATATAGGTTTGAGTAGGGATGGATGTTGGTGGATTCATTAATTTTCAGCAGATATAACAGAATGAGTTAATCAGTGCTGTTGTTTACTTCACCTATGCTGAATGTGTAATACAGGTTATTGCTTATTACCATATTTTACTCAGTTTGCAGTCTTGAACTAGAATATGTATTGCTTTCAGTGTGAATGGGGTAGCACAATCTCAGGGACGTGTGATGTGCTGCATTCTTGGGAACTATGCTGAGAAAAATTTTCAGGTGATCATGTATCGGTCTAAGCAAGACCACCTCACCCGAACCAGGATACACCAGCACTTCACTTTTACGGTAAGGTCATATCAAGCATGATAGTGTTATTAGATGTTTCAGTGGACAGTGTTACGAGTCATTGTTTTATTTGACATTGTTGCAGACGGTGATAGGATTAACTGATGAGTAGAGAGAGTGAGATGGAAAGCATATTTTAAGAAACTGTTAGGTAGTGATAAAAAATATATTAGTATTGGTATCATTAGATTCAAGGTTAGAAGATAATGGAATAGCTCATGGAGCAGAAGACAGTACAAAGGAGAAAAGATAAATGAAAGTGAGCCTGAGTAGTTGGTAGGGAGTGGGTCGATTACATCATCCTGGTTGTGATTACTGATTGGATGAGGGCAGGCTCATGTCAAAGGGAGCTGCTACAATCACCTGTGGGTCATTTGTATGGGATTAGCAAATGTTTATACTTCCTCACCAGAATGACAAGGGAAGATATATTCCTGATCAGCAAGCATGATATATCTCATGCTTGCTGGAGAGTAAAGTATCATGCATTTTCCCTAAGCCATTTTCTGCAACCTAGTGCTTTGAATAAGGTCAAATAAGCTACCTGAAATATCAGTCAGTTACCAGAAGTCAGAATTTTCACAAGGACAATCATAGTTTTGAAATTCAATATGATATAGTGCAAGAAAAGGGATATGTTGATAGAATGCCATTGTTAAATTTTTGGGGGAGACTGCTGATCCTTGTTGCCCTCTTCTGAACCTTTTCAGTTAGCTCTTTGTGTGTGTGTGTTTGTGTGTTTAAGTTTGCTAATGTGATCTCTGATTGTTTGAGATTTTGAACATACTGTAAAGAACTGGCTTAGTTTGTTTGGATGAGATGGTCCCTGCTTGAAGGATTTGATTGCATGTTGCCTCAGTACCTAATTCAATCATCCCTCTCAGGTAGTTCAATGTTTGATTGGTTACTGTGTCCATACTTGACACCCCAGTGAGTAAATTATATAGTTTATCAATTAAAGAGGGGATATCCCCTCTGTTTGGAATTTTGACTTCTTAAGCTGTAAAATGTTGACTGCCAGTACATACCAATTGCTCAGGCATATATCCCTGTAGCTTTTTTCATGTATAAGCACAGTGATAAACCTTGTATTTCTGATACATGTATCATGGATTTTAGCTAGAGTAATTATCTATCAACAGGTCCTACCAAAGAACTATGGGAATTTCTCAGATGATCAACAGAGAAACTGGTCTGTTATGTTCGAAGCTGCGCAGTATGGAGACTTTGTCACACAGGTACAGAATCATCATTCACACTGATTTCACCTTGTAATATAAGGTGGTTTATGGTTTTGTGAATTAAAGCAAATGTAAGATATACTCTTAATACAAAGATTTTAAAATCTGTGAATTCCTTTGAGGAATGCAAATAGAATAATTTTTGTCAGAATAACAGTCATTATATTCTCATAATGATGATCAAATCATTTCATTCTAATGTGCAGATGGGAGTTTGTTGTGCACTAGTGAGGTCTTCTGCAGGAAGTAGTGCACCATTTACACAGGATGTTACAGTAGGTGAAGGACCAGCATTAAAAGAAGGAGACCAGGCCCAAATCTCATTGTCCACATGGAATATTACAGATGGAAAAAAGGGTGATCAGGTATGTTTGCAGTCCTGTTTTCAGGTTTATAATTATTTAAATCCTTCATGGCATGTTAAGGATTCTTCAGTTAATGGCCTTTATCTAGGCCTAATGAGACGAGAATAAATATGATAAGCATTAAATCCACTACTACATTATAGCTAGATTTTGATTTGATTAAAACTAGAATGAATAGTCATCTTATCATCTCTTCTAACAACTGCTGAGCTGCATTCAGTAACAAGTATTCTAATATAAACAGTAGGATATTACCATTGTCACCACAAGAGGACTGTGTCATCCTGTGTGGACAGCCTTCCCTGTCTTACATCATGTAGACATACTATGCCAGTGTTAGAGCACTGATTACTTATCAAGTTTGGCAATAAAGGATAGAGCGTGTAAGGAGCTTGCATAGGCACATCTCCCAGTGGATGTGAAACCCAAATCATTGAGATCAGGATGGGTCAAGGGTAAGAGTAGTAGAAATGAATAGATTGTGTCGCATAGTTGATGGACAGAACGAAAAGTCAAGGTATGAGGTTTTGTGATGTAGTCATTAGAAAAGTACTTAGATGAAAGACTTTAAGGATTGTATAGTTATGTAGAATGCTTGGCAGATAAGCTGGTGGAGAAGGGAAAGGCATACACTGGAGGAGATAGATAGATGTAGCGAGGAATTGGTTTAAGGAAAGGATATTTCAGATAAAGATGGTAAAGAAGAGATTAGGGATCAATGTAGTGAAAGCTTCTAGTTATAATTGCTAATGACATAAGGAATCTTTGCCACTACTACATCTCTGATGCCAGTCTCGATAGGAACTCCCTCATATGGGTGGCCATGACAACATAATCTCCATAGATAAAGAACTCCAGTGCCACATCTTATCATCATGTGCCTCACCCTTAACACGCAACTGGCAGAGGGCAAGTCTAGCACAGTGCTTGCAGAGGCTCCCATCAAATGTTCCGAATGACTTCTTCTATTTAATGCTCCTCCTTACTACTGCTACCTAACTGAAATATTGTGTATTTGAATTTTATTAGGGCAAGAAGAGGAAATGCACTTAAGAATGCTAGCAGGAGCCATGTTAAGCATGTATAAATAGATTGCAGAAGATAGGGGGCTTACAGCTGGTTAATTTTTTGTTCTTTCTTAAGAGGCTAAGGTTTTATTTGTTTAATATTTTACAAGATAATGGACTGTTCATAATGATTTAAGTTCCTCCTAATGTCTTGAAATGTTTATTGTTCACAGTAGCTTAATTTTAACTCCTCGTTACTCTTTCCAGTTTCTGCAGCTTTTTGTAATCATATTGTAAGTTGCTTCATTATATATCAGATATCCTGTGAATGATGGTGTGTGACTACAAAATATTTTTCAAATTTACTAAGTATTTTGCTGTTAGACCTATAAGAGATGATATTGATGAGTACTTATATATTGATTTTATATGATACTATATCATTATAGATTGAGGAAATGAAGACAGGACATCGTATTAAGTTAAGAGATGTCACAGGAAATTGGATGGCAGGACTAGTGGGAGCACAGAAAAATACACGGCGTCTCATCTTTACACAGGTAACTAAAAAGACAGTTATTCTCTCTGCTGTGGTGTCCCTTAATAATGGGAAGTTCTGTATCATATTCTCTTCAAAAATTAAGTTTTGATCCTTCCAACCCTCAGTATTTCTTTTGAAAAAGTGCTGGGCTCTTCCCCACCTTTCGCTGGCCACTAAACCAGGGTAGCAGCATCTCACTCATTTGTACTCCTACTATTACACCATTCTCTTACCATATCATTTCAAAATTGATCAACCCTCCTGAAGCTACATATTGTCCTCAAACAATTGATTTCAAGCACATCCACCCTTTCCTGTACTTTTTTTTTTATCTAGGGCCCATGCCTTGTATGCATACAACAGTGTCAGGACTTTTGTATGGTATATGACATTGATAATAGTGAGTATAGCATTAGCATTACAAGTAGTGGTGATGGAAAATTGAAAGTGAATGGCACTAAAAGCAAGGTGATGAAAAAGTTATGCTGAAAAATAAATTATAATTAGATTTTTAGAAGTTACTATAATTCAAATACTTGTTTGCTACTTTCAACAGAGACAGTGGTGTAGAACCATAGATATTAATGTCTTTGACAAAACAGACCATGTGGTAGGGCTGTAAAGAGAGATAGAGATATTGAAAAGGAAAAAGGTACAGGCTATCAATTGTGGCGAGATTTGTTAACAGGAATTGGGCATATCATTCAAGTCTTTGCAGATGAAATATAGCTCTCTAGCTGTAGAATGACTTATGAATTGAAATCATTTGAGATGGAGGTCACAAAAACTGCATGTGGAGTTAGGAGAGTGGGTAGAATGGGGAATAAGAAATTTGGTTTTGTATGGTATTTTTGAAGGGAAAGTTAGTAAACTGAAAATTGGAATACTGAGAGGCAAGGATATGTAAAGAGAATGATGAGATAGAATTAACTTGAGAATGCATTTGTGTGAAATAAATGGGAGGTAGATATGCTGAACAAGACAAAGGGTAGATAGATGGACTGAATGAGGAGATATGCGTGAGAGTGTGACCTGATGCATGAATTTGATAAGGAATTGCAAAGATCATGATGTGTAAAGGTCCTTCACAAGCTTCTCCCTTATGTAGTGGGAGAAGGTATGTAGGACCTTGCTTGATAGACAGCTGAATACATTTAATTCTGTCTCCTTAATTTACATGTACAGGATGGCAGTGCACCCAAGATTTATGACATTACTGTAGAACGAGTTAAGCAGAAGGGTGGTGACCAGTCTGGAAGAAATACCCCACAGGTAGATACTCAGCAGGGACTCAGAGAAGGAAGCTCTGATGGATCTGAAACTTTGGATTCATCAACTAAAGGTATGGTAAACATGCATACATGACATTTATCTTTTAGATAGGTCACTTATTGATGTAGCTAAGTGATTTTATACTTAACAGTGAACCTTGGAGACATTAGCATGTAGCATATATTGGTAGTAGCATGGACTCCATAAAACAGGAAACAGGATAATAATATATTAGTTTATAGAATGATATCATTAGTAACTGCACTTTGAGCTGCATCATTAGATACAGATGTTTTACATGTGCATCTATTTAGTATGATAGTTTGTACAAAATATTTTTTTCTTAATCTTCAAAACTTTTCATAATATGAATTCTGATATAGCACATCTACTGTGTGTCTTTTTTGTATTCATAAATTGTGATCATTTTTAATCTCATTAGAAAAGAAGTCTTACATTGATATTTTATTATGCTACAAATTCAACAGATGTGGCTGGAAACCTAAAGGAAGTTACTGGCCCTACTGTTAAGGCTTCTCTTGTCTCCCGTATGGCTCGGGTTGGTCACCCACTGCTTCCATGTAGACCCCTCGATAATCATACATTACCCACAGATTCAGAGAGTGAAGTGGTTAGTACAAAGCTGTGTTCTATCTATTTATCTGTATGTTTGATTCCTGTTCCCACCTACTTCTGTCCATTGCTCTTAACATTTTGCCAAAAGGCAGACTAGCACGTAATGCTCACTGCAGGAAAACCTAGAGTTATGAAGAATGAGCTGTGTGAGTCAAGTGTTGTCAGGTGTTATGTATTGCAAGGAGAGATTGTATAATTGTGTAAAGATTGCTAGTGGTCTATATATGGGTGAGGCAGAAAGATAAGCTATGTTATAATGACATATTCACATAAGCAGAAATTATAAGTTATTGGGCTTGTTCATGCTCTTGAATTATGTTGATTTCTACCATCCTCAACCAACCAATTTGAAACACTGACATGGAGTAGAGCAGATGTTTTGTAGGCTTTTGACTGAAAAAAAAGAGTCATCTAAGGGTTGTTTGCAATATTAGCAGATAGAATGGAGTAAGATGTGTTCCTTTTAACATTTGAAGTTTTTTCCCTTAAAGCTTTTTCTTTAAGCCCCCCTCATTCACACTGATATGATCATGGTTGCTTATGAAACAAATCATCCAAGGGGAGAATTGTGGGTTTTGAAGAATGAAATAGCCTTTTCTCAGAGATGATGTCATTTGAGCATTTTTTTTTTTTATTCCCTGCCCTTCTTACCCCTCTTTTCCTTTCTGATTTGTGGTCTTCCACCACATCTCTGTCTGTCATTCAGGGAATGTTGTCTTGGAGAGAAAAAGTTTTTCATACTTTAAAAGCAGATAACTCTAAATCACAAGATGGTTGCTGTAAAACCAGATAACTCTAAATCACAAGATGTTTGCTGTAAGGTCAATTTTGGAAATCATTGTGCCTTATATTTATCAAGAGAGTATTATATGTGTGTGTACTAATCATTTCTCTTTAAGTGTACTAATGAAGAGATATGTAGATGTTACTACCTATTTGAACCACTGGTTTCTGTGAGTCAGCTGCTTTTATTTAACACTTGCTAGTGAGACATAGTCTGATGCCTGAATACCTGATTATAATGTCCATTTTGATGCCTGAATACCTGATTATAAAGTCCATGTTTTCCTTATTCTTTTTATTATTTTCGTAGATTCTGCCCTTATGATATCTTCTACAAAGGGGATGAGTGATAGTGTTGGGTGTAGTGTCGTAAAGAGAAGGCATATTACGCATACCATTTTTCAGAAAGTGGAAATTTAAAGAAATTAGGTAAGTGTTTATTGGCTCATGGGTTGAGTGAGTCTAATGCTGCTGGTAACACAGCTACCTAGGATATGAAAAGGCATCTTGAAGAGCTATTGAAGTTCAAAGTGAATCCAATATGAACACTGATAATTGGAAAGTAATGTATAAAATTTGATTGACTGGCCTTGATAGGCTTTTGGATGAATGGTTGAACAAAGTCATAGTGGAGGTGTATTTCTTCTTAGGTTACTTTTTTGTGCAAAGGCCAAAGAATTTCAACAGGAATTGAAAATTAGTGAGGCTTGTGGCTTTTCAAATCGATGGTTGTGTAGATTAAAGTTGCATTATGGCATCCAACCTGAAAAGTTATGGGTGAGAAACTCTCAGTAGACACTGAGGCTGTTGAATGGTTTGTTGATGAGTTTTCTAAGTTAATGAAAGATAGAAATCTTACTCCAGAACAGATTTACAGTGCAGATGAGACTGAACTCCCCTACAGTTGCCTGATGAGAAACATGGTCACTGCAGTGGTTGAACATTCAGTGTTTGATTTGAAGTAAGCAAAGGAGGAGAGAGTGTCAGTGCATGTGCTCACAAACATGGCTAGCACACACAACTGTAATTTGTTTTTGATATGTAAAAGTAATCATTTTATTCCCTGAAAGGATCCATGGAGTTACCATGAATTGTAGCGGTGATAAAGAAGCATTGATAACAAGGTAACTCATCACAATGATTTGCAAATCATTTTGTGGTTAATACCAGGCAACACTCTTGTAAAGGTGGGTTTCTGTAGGATTTAAAGATTGTTCTTCTCTTTTGCTGAAGAGTTTGGGTCTAGAAATATTTATGCAACAAGAAGGAATTCATCTGCTGTGTGTTTAATGCTGAATGATCTTTTGATAGGCTTAGTACACTTAAGAAGGAGTTTAACCATTTGTAGTTCATTTTTTTCATTTGTTTGATTGTTCTGGTATAGAAAGGGTCTTGATTTTTTTTTTTTTTTTTTTTTTTGATATTGTACAGAGAGGGATGGAAATGTCTTTGAATTTTATTAGCACAGAGACTAATCTCATTTATTTTTCACTAATGTTCCAAGATTTGATTTACAGGAAGAAATCTCAAGAAGAAAAAACCTTAGGCATAATAGTGGGTCAGTAGAAGAATTAGCAGCAACCCCAGCCATTAGGTCCAGAGCCTCATCAGCTCGCTCTGACTCCCAGAGACCAGAGCCAGCTCCACGACCTCCTCACCTGTCGTCTCACACACAGCCTCTTGTGGTATATCAATCTTCTTGGCAACAGCCTGGAATTTTGGTAAGTATTTGATGAGTTCTATTTTAAGATAATCTTTTCTCGGTAACATTTTGGTAGCAGCTTGGTTTCAAAGTAATTTATCATGTATTTAACCATCGTTTAAAAAGTGAACTGCTTTTATTGATGAAATTACTTTTGAAATATAATTCTGATGTTAACTGCCCTGCCATAAGCTTTACTGTCTTCATCTGTTTGACAGTTTGTTATTTTAACTTAATATGATATGGGATTTCACTTGAATTTTCCTATATTATAGCCTGCTGGGTACTCAACAGCTGCTTCAGGTCCATCGGGACCCCATGGTGTTGTGTCACAACAGCTTCCTCCTGCTTCTGACCCTACTCTACCTCTCTTATTTTCTGAGACCAGGTCACAGAACACTGAGCTGAAGATCATTGTTTCCAAGATATCAGATAAGATTGACAGTCTTATGAACAAGGTAATATGGTAATAAGAAAATGTAAACATAGTTTTCCATGATATTAATATACAGTAATGCTATAAAGCCTCTCACAGCCTTATTGTTGTCTTTGATAGCTTTGTATTTCCACCACTCATAACAAAAACATACAGTACTTAGTGTCACTGTAACATCTGACTTGTTTTGACAACTCATTACACAGCCTTTAAGCTAGGAGTCTTCTTTAAATTCCAAAATTTCTTCTCTTCTAAACAGTTGCTTGAATTATGCAGAGGATCAATTTATTCATGTATGGAGTGCTCCTCTTACATCTGGGGAGGGTCTAACTTCACATGCTTGACAGAATTTAGTCCAAAGCAGTCCTCCTTATCAGTTCTTTCAATCCTAGTTCATAACTAGACCCACTTGTCCTATACCACAGTGTTGGTTATTTTTCCCATCTTGTGTAGGTATTACAAAAACTTGTGTTTGTGTTACATTCCTGGACAGCCATTTGCAAATTGAAACCATCATAAGTTAAGCAGTTGAAACCCATTTGATAAGGGGGATCCCAGAATTTGAACCAGGGGAGAGGAATGTCTATCTCATGAAAACTTTGGTTTTTTCACTGAACCAGATTATTTAGAGCAACCTGTGAATGGATTGACTGGCACGAGACCCACAACTTTGACTTGGATTTTGCTGGAGTTATGAAACCTATGAAAATGTTTACCCCTCAGATTGAAAAAAATCTAATGTTTAGCCATGAAACCTTTTAGATATGTTTCCAAGCATCTAAAGAATTGAATGGCATAAGATCCATGTGTCTAGTTTTAATATTATGCCTCTCATAAAAGATATTTAATCTGGAACTTAAGCGGGCTTACAGCTTGAAAATTCCATGTTTGGCACTGGAACTTCATTCAGGTATTTCTTGATATATTTGCAACGTAATTTTTCACATTTTTTATTTCACTTCCAATAACTGTGACATGCTGCAGGGAACAAAGGTGCTAATTCATGTTAACCAACTTGAGCCAGCCTGTGGTTAACTTATTTGTCTTTGTAGAGAAAGGCTTTTTCATGCTTCAGAGCTGATTTTTTTTTTCTCTCTCTTTCATAGTGCAAAGCAGTTTGGTTGTCTGCTATATACTCTGAACCTTAGAATAATCATTCAAATACAGGTGGATGATCTCCAGTCTGATTTCTTATTACTGAACAGTTTTCAAATGATATTTTTGAGTCATATATACCAGTCTTACTAGTTGGACCAGAATGAGGTTCAAGCATTTTTAACTTCAAATGTGGTGGTTTTATACATGTTGTGTGTTTTTTTTTTTTTGATATATGTAAAAATGTATAAAACATTTATGATATTAGTTATTGTATTGACAAGATATTCAGCCATGTCTCTGATTTAGCAAGTGTAATACGGACTAAGAAAGCATTTAGTGATTTCATAAAAGATGAAGACACAGGCAGCAGGAGAAATAGGAAACAAGTCTTGCATTTTACCTGTCAAAGAAGCTAGTTTTATGTGCATGGCCATTCATTGGAGTATATCTCTATCTTGGTAACATGATTTGTCAGGAATGGGCTCTGAATATGTCAGAGTTGCATTTCCTGGACATGTATAATGCTTTAAAGTTTTCTTAACCATTTCTTGAAGAGTTACTTGCTTCATGAAGTTTGGATCCCTTTTTAGTTTCTGTGGGATATGCACTAATTCTTGATTCTCAGTTGTTCTGCTACAAATATTGATGGCTGTATATTATGCCTTAAGGTAGAGGTGGATGGTTTAAGAATTTTTATCATATAGACTCTTGTTACATTGAATAGAAATTAGATATGGTGACATGTATGTAATGGCAACAGTGAATGGGTTAAGTGCACATGCATGTACACTTACTATGGATACTCAGACTGGAGATCTGCTATAGTATTTCCTCCTTTCATTTTTTACTGTTTTACTTATTTGTACTTATATCTGTCATTTCTTGTGTCTTTTTTTCTTCCTCCTCATGTTTGTATGTCTTGAGACATTTCCTATAATTAGGACATATGATGTATGATTATATCTTTCAAGTGCTTGCACATGCAATTTGGCTTCTTCTACCATGACTACCTGCTGCATGTATCTCTGTAGTAAATCACCAGTTTACTGAGTATAGGAAATTTGATAATGAAGATTTTTTTGATAAATCCAACAGTAGCTATTCGTTTAAATTCTATTCTAGATTGAGACCAAGGAGCAGCAGCAACAGTATGGTGGAACTTTTGGCCATTCTGGTGTTGTGCCTTTGAGAATGATGCATCCACACCAAGAACAGTACTTCCATAACTCAGTTGTTAGTGCAGACCCTCATGGTCTTTTGACACAGATCACTTCAATAGTTAATGAAAATGATGAAATGAAAACTAAGTTAGATGATAAAGAGAAAAAGATTATTTCACTTAATGATTCAGTGACACAGCTGCTTCAGAAGAATCAAAAGTGAGTTTCCAAATCAACCCATAACTTGTAAGACTTTTTTGTTTTTAATTTTAGCCCTTATCAAAAGATTGATTTTGAAGAAGGAAAATTTTTTTAGATTTAATCCAAATTATTGGTAGTTGATATATTTCCATGGCCTCTCCTTAAGGGTAAGTTTTAAGAGTACAGAACAAATATTCTATGTGTTCACCTTAAAGAGGATGAGCCAGCCATATACATAGTGAGTATGGATGTGGTCTTAGGATTATTTTTAATGAAGATGTTCAAGATTTTTCAGTTGGTGGTTTTAACTTGACATTAACAGCCTTAATGACTCTGGCAGTTGATAGACTTAAACTATGTACAACCATCCAACCAACCTAAAGAGATATACATATTTTTCTAACCTGGCCAGCTAATGATAATCAGAGTTTAGGATTTTCTTGGTTTTGAAATTGACCTTAGATCTGAATGTGCAGAAAATTTAATTTTTGGAGATTATTATTCTACCTGAACATCCTGCTTTAAATGAAGGCATCTGCTTAGGGGATGGAAACAGAAATTTGTAGATGCTGCAACGGGGTGTTGGATTTATGTATGTTACTGTTGCAAGTGTGTGAAAGAGTGCAGCTGATTTGCATAAACAAATGTATACATATCTAGCTTATTTATTTTTTATTAGCTGTATAATGTTTATTGTATTCAGCTACCGCTTGTTAAAGGATAGGAACATAGGTATTAAAGATTTTTTGTAAGTGTGGGATATAACATGTCTGATATGCATAAACAGATGGATAC
>JAUUDZ010430027.1:0-13754 GCA_032361705.1 Panulirus versicolor
TATAAGAATATAACGGATACGTTATCCCCTGTGTTTACTCACCAAGCCAATTTACACATTCGTATCGAAAAATTCACTGGAGACAATCTTTGCCACAAACATTTTGCTACACTGACCACGGTGTGACATTTCAGTAATACACTCACATGGTGTTATTGATCATAATGCAGTAATCAATGATTTTGAAGAATATCCGTAAATGTTGTCAAAGTTTCTACATCTCTTACCGTTCTCAGAGGTGTTCAGCAACAGCTCCCAAGCGTTGTTACGGCCGGCCGCCCAGGCCCTGGTATTCTTGTTACTAAATACTGGTGGTTGGTCGTCAGTTAGGGCATTATACCAGACGGCGGAAGGCAAAATGTTGCAGAGGGTTGTGTGGTCACTGTGGTGTTAAGCAGTCGACGCCTCTTACCCGAGTCCCGTCTCCCACCTTCGCTTCATTTGGTTCACATTTCTTAGTCACTGGGCTTCGTTCTTCGAGCGTTTGTTGATGAAGTTCCTCGTTTGCCTAAGCTCATTCCCATATAGAGCCACATGGTTAGGAATCCAGCTGTGGATAATTCATCTACCCTCTAACTGTAGTTTACGGAGTGAAATGATTTTTGTAGATTAACATCGTCAGTAGAAAAGATGTGTCAATGTTTCAACTACAGCTCTCGAATCAGTGTCAATGTTTCAACTACAGCTCTCGAATCAGTGTCAATGTTTCAACTACAGCTCTCGAATCAGTGTATCACTGCATCATAATAATGAGGTGGTTTGCACGTACAGGAGACATCTAAATGACAGGTAGTTCAGTCTGTACAAACTTAGTCAGTCAAAGGAGAGTATTGCAGCAGCAACCACGCAAAGTTTGCTGATCCACAGAACCATCATTATAATAATCCACCGAGCCTGGAGGAACAAGATAAATAGTAGCCACAATATGAGTTTAAATGTAGCCACAATATGAGTTTAAATGTACCCACAATACGAGTTTAAATGTAATGGGTTTTGAAGTAAAATGGCTGTGGGTGGGTGGCAGGAATAACGGTATGTCAACGAAAGGAGAAATCTAGGAAGTAATAGGTATAAACAGTGGAGGATGGGAGACGCGGTCAGGCACGCACTGTATTTGTAAACATTGTCAACCATGTCTCACCCAGATACAACCGATCTCCCTTGGGAAGGACTGACTCCATTGTCTTGTGAATACGCTTGCCTTATCTTTCTTGAGTATCTTCATCAACGGCCAGGGAGGAAGTGCGAGCTTCACTTCTTGCCAATGTGGGCTGGAGGTGCGTTCCTGGGAATAAATTCTCCGTTATATAGTCCATCCTGGAACTCCTGCATTGCTTCCCATTGCCTTATGAGCTTGCAGTACTTTGGACTTAACGGTATTAGTGTCGGGCTCGAAGCGATCAACTAACAGACCTTACAGAGTGATGGTAGCATGGTCTGTGAATACAGCCGTTGGCCTAACATACCTCTCATCACATTCAACTTGTTTGCTGTTCTTTCCTTAGTATACTTTGCCTGCATATCTTTTTTTTTTTTTTTTGTCAAACTATATCCCTTAATATTAATGTAACACCCAGTCAAGATTCATATCCTGCACCTGGAGACGTGTTATTGGATCCTTATTACCATAGCAAAGTGCCTTTGACTTTAAAAAGATTTTTCAGTCCTATACCAATGTACCTTATCTCTATAGTGTTAAGAGCACCTGTGCACTGGCCAGGGCAGGAACCCTACAGCTAACAAGCAGCTGAGGACATTGGAATTATTAGGTCAGGCAATCTTATCGAGTTTCTCCATTAAGAAGTTGAACAGTTTCGGAATCAACAACTTGAAGAGTGAAAAATGTCCTTTGAAAGTAACTCCGATTATATTATCACTTAGGTGATAGCCCCACCTTAAAATTAACCTTTACCCACTGGACACTTATTACAAAGGGAGCCGCTAATTCAAATCCCTGCTGAAGATCTAAAATGGCCAGAATTCGAGTATCAAGTTGTCCAAATACACTAAGAATGCATTTAGCCGTACCTGAACCTTTAGCAAACTAAAAGGTGTTTTGGTGAAAGGGACTAATTTTCCATCGTAGCCGGAAAAGTATCATATGCTACGCTATCTTATCCTATCTAATCGGCACAGTTGTCAACAGTGAGATTGGTCTAAACGTTTTAACATGCCTTAGGGAGACACAATGTCAGCGCGCGCGCCTCCAAACACCGAGTAATTTGTCAACAGTGTATGATCTGTTGATACGGTATAGTGTGAGTTGTCCCCCTCCACCACCGGAGTTCCTAGGCATGGAATAACATGACCATGTCCTTACCAAGGCCAGTGTCTAAGCCAGAGCCATCCCTAGCGTTTTTTAGGGCCCCCTCTCCCTTCAAATTCCTCCTAAAGCGCCTGCTCTAAGGGGAAGGAGAGTTTATTTAGGGTGTGTGGGACGGCATTCCCTGCTTTCTGACGACTGCCATATAACAGTCATGATTAAGGGAGATACCCCTTAACGGTCTGGAGCCGTACGATCGTGAGTGTACAGGGAGGGCTGAGCCTGGTTTACACTCACCTTCCTCGCAGCGTTAAGCTCAGCTACGCCGAAGCGATGGTCCGTGTCGACCTACATTGTGAGAGTATAAGTGGTCTTAGAATTATCCTTGACACCCAAAGGTGATAAACGATTTTTCTCTTGGTGGATATCGCTTGACGTAGGCAGCCTTATTTTACCCTTGCAGTTGCTAGGCCAAAAGCCCCCAAGCAACCAGCCAACCGTTGGCACACTTTTCGCCGGTGTGGGAGTAAATTAATTCAGTGGCAATAACAAAGTTACCTTTCGCACTTCTGGACGCAAACTTTTGGACCTTTTTGGACAGATAACTGCGCGACCTGCTGGATTCTTCTGTGCTGGGATGACCCCCCCCCCCCTTTTTTTTCTGCTAAAACACTATTTAATCTCTTTCAGAGAAAAGAACGTATGACAATTAAGCGTCAAATGGTTCAAACCATTTTGGACGTTTGATTTCCCATTCTCTTTTCGAACTATGTTCTAAAGTCTTCATGTTGAATAAACAGTTAACTCAGTCGCGTGTTTCTTCAGTCTAATGAGAGAGTGTTGCATGCCTCAGAATTTCTTTTAAACCTCATTATTATAGAACCAGGAAGCACTTCAAATACGCAAAGAAAACTTTTACAAAAAAAAAAGTGTCCCGAGTAAAGCCAGTGGTAACATGCACCCTAAAGCTGCCGGAGGTGATTTGGGGAAACAAAGTTCAGAAACCGTTTCAGTCTTTCTTCGTAAGAAATCCATCCCAGTTCGTCTAGCTAATATTTCGCCTCGGTCTGGGCCAAAAAAAGTATGACATTTACATTCGCCGATTGTGTTAATCCCTGCGAGGTTATTCTAACCCTTACTGAAGGACTGAAAGGCTTATAGGCTTAATCATCATAAAGTTTACTGCATGCTGTAGGGGTGGGAAGGCGGCCCCAAGTCGCCCCAAACCCCCTATGGATACTCCCCTGTATGTTGTCGTCATTATCACGGAAACAGTGCGCGCAATTACACCAATTACGGCAGTCCTGGCGGCACTCTCTCCCTTAAAATACCCTTTGTGATTCGAGAGATAAAGGGCAAATTGTAACAAATTTAGCATAAAAGCTTCGTCAGGACTTAATAGAAACATATTTGAACGCATGGATGCTCCTGTCGTTCAACTGGGGTGACTTCAGAACATTAACTCACAAACTTTTACAGTCACACGTTTCGTAAACAAGAGTTAAAAATAAGACATTTATTTTTTTGTTAGTTTTTCTTCTTTTCTCGGCTCGAGTCACGTTTATCCATGCCTAAAACCCACCTTCCGAGTTCTCTAATAGCAATGTCGCTCCTTGATACTTCCATGATCTTTATAGTTTTTTTTTTTTTTTTTATTAATTTTTCCATCGCATTTCACAGTATACAAGTTAACAGATAACTCTTTTGTAAGGATGAGAAAGCGGATTCTTTACTCCCTGTGTCGGTTTAAACATTAGCACAGAGAAACAAAATGTATATTTCATTCATATATTGTTAGATAAAAAAAAATCACATTTCACAAAAAAAAGCTTAAAAAGATTTCATAAAGTTCATTAGGGAAAAAGGACAAGAAAAAAAAATTAAAAAATAAAGGCCGGATGATCCCGGATCTTAACCAACTGTATATAACTGTATATAACTCACTCATAGGCTATCAGTCGCCCTCTCTCGAATGGTCTGGTTGTCATAATGGTTGTAAGAAAGTCTGCCTTGCTTCGTCCCCTGTCTTATGTGCCATTCTCAAGGTAACAACCGAGGGTTGTAGTTCATACCGTTGTGAAATGGATCAGCTTCAAACTCAGGTTTCAATATTACTCTGATTAGCATTAGGGAGGATTTACGTCGTGAGGTTGACACTTCTACTCTAGTTCGAGACACTGCCAAGCCAAGTGTCGAGAGTACGCCAGGTTGAAGATTGGTCTGTATTATACACCATGTGTGTGTGTGTGTGTGTGTGTGTGTGTGTGTCAGTTTGTTCAACTCACGATATAAGATTAATTACTGGCCTTGTATTTATGAATGAAGTAAACATCCTTGATATACATACGTGTTACTCATTGACTGCCAAAGTTTGAGAAAAATTATTAAATTTGTAGCAGTCATTATTTAGTATTGAATACTGAAATGACGGTAAAAAGAAAAAAATCCTGAGATCCCAAATGGTGTGAATATTTTGGATCTGACGAAAATGTGATCTGGCGGCGGCCAATATGAGGGGAGCCTGGTCACCATTATCACCAGCAGCGCTCGCTGACTGCAGCAACCTCTCCTCCTCAGAATCTCTTCCCAATTCTCCTCCTCCTTCTCCTCCTCCTCCTCCTCCTGCCTTGAACGGCACCCCTCCAAAAACCTGTCACTCATTCACTCCCTCCCATCCTACATCTTCCTGATGCCACCTCTTCCATCCCTCTCCCTCCCATCAATCCCACCCTCCCCTCCTCCTCCAAGACTCTCATCCCACTCCTCCCAAATAAATCCATTAAAGAAAAATATCTCCCACTCCCTCTCTGCCCCCACCCATGAATGATACCAGCAGCGCAGCGCTTGCCTCGGGTATAAATCACGGAGGGAAAAAACATTCTATATAAAACCCTGGGGTCTGCATTTCGTGATATTTGGCACATGTATTTTCATCCCTTTTCTATACATTTGTAATTCTTTTAGTATATTATAAGATTTTATAGATATAATTGGCGTTAGAATACTCATTTTGGGATCTGTCTTGACAAAGAAGCTGCCTTTGTCTGTATAAATCTGCCATTTTCTCTCTCACTTCTCTTGTCTGTCTGTGCACACCCCATGTCCGTTTCCCTAGTCTCTCTCTTGCCAGACTTTCTATCCTTTCTTCCTTGGCCAGTGTGCACAGCCTCGGGACCGCGGTTCGTTGCGACCACCACCGTAGGAAACCTACTTAAGTCTACTGTAAATATTTCTCTTTAGGTTGTCCTATTCACTTCATGCGCCATATATTTATTTTCTTTACCACAGTAACACACGGTATATCACAGGGAGTAAAACATTTTTTTTTCCTCTGTAGCTAAGGGAAGGGTTA
Source organism: Panulirus versicolor (assembly GCA_032361705.1). Taxonomy (NCBI): domain Eukaryota; kingdom Metazoa; phylum Arthropoda; class Malacostraca; order Decapoda; family Palinuridae; genus Panulirus; species Panulirus versicolor. The sequence continues at coordinate 5,616 of JAUUDZ010430027.1, forward strand.
GGGAGGAGAGGGCCTTCTGGGTGGAAACTGTGGTATGGAAGGGTTACCAGGGTTGGGACTGTTGTTGGGAAGGGTTACCAGGGTTGGAACTGTTGTTGGGAAGGGTTAACAGGGTTGGAACTGTTGTTGGGAAGGGTTACCAGGGTTAGGACTGTTGTTGGGAAGGGTTACGAGGGTTGGGACTGTTGTTGGGAAGGGTTACAAGGGTGGGGATTCATGGTACGGAAAGGTGACCTTAGTGAGGACTGTGGTTGAGAAAGGTTAAGAGGATAGTGATCTGTGGTAGAGAAGGATTACCTGGGAGGTGGACTGTGGTACGGAAGGGTTACCACGGTGGGGACTGTGGCAGGGAAGGATTACCTGGGAGGTGGACTGTGGTAGGGAAGGATTACCTGGGAGGTGGACTGTGGTAGGGAAGGATTACCTGGGAGGTGGACTGTGGTAGGGAAGGGTTACCACGGTGGGGACTGTGGTAGGGAAGGATTACCACGGTGGGGACTGTGGTAGGGGGAAGTGATCACGGAGGGGACTATGTCAGGGAAAGATCATCAGGATGGGGACTGTGGTAAGGGAGAATTACCAGGGTAGGGAGCAGCATAGGAGGGGAACGTTACCAGGGTGGATCCAAGGAGGAAGGTCCAGTGTCAGGAAGGGAAATGGCTTGTCAGGGTGTAGATAAAGAGGGATATATAGACTGTCAAGGTAGGGATGAGGAGAGCGAATGATGCGACATGTTGGGGTTCGTCAGGGTGTGTGGGTTGGGAAAGGAGTGGGTCGCCTTCAGAAGCACTCAAACCCTTATGTCAAGCAGACACTACACTTAACTGACGTTATACTTAAAATATACAATAGTAATCTGTTACTTCAATGCTTAGAAAGCCCGTCTCATGACACTGTGTATGACGAGTTCAGCAGCTCCAGCATTACCCATCATGCACTGGCATCGACATAGGACAACGGAATCAATACAGGTAAACGGAATCGACACAGAACAACGGATTCGACACAGGGAAACGGAATCGACACAGGACAATGGAATTGACACAAGACGATGGAATCGACACAGAACAACGGATTCGACACAGGACAACGGAATCGACACAGGACAATGGAATCGACACAGGACAACGAAATCGACACAGGACAATGGAATCGACACAGGACAACGAAATCGACACAGGACAACGAAATCGACACAGGACAATGGAATCGACACAGGACAACGAAATCGACACAGGGCAACGGAATCGACACAGGACAACGGAATTAACAAAGGACAACGGAATCGACACAGGACAACGGAATTAACACAGGACAACGGAATCTACACAGGACAATGAAATCGACACAGGACAACGGAATCGACACGGGACAATGGAATCGACACAGGGCAACTGAATCGACACAGGACAATGGAATCGACACAGGACAACGGAATCTACACAGGACAATGGAATCGACACAGGACAATGGAATCGACACAGGACAACGGAATCTACAGAGGATAATGGAATCGACACAGGACAACGGAATCTACACAGGACAACGGAATCGACACAGGACAACGGAATCGACACAGGACAATGGAATCGACACAGGACAATGGAATCGACAAAGGACAACAGAATCAACACAAGGCAACGGAAACGACACAAGAAAACAGAATCGACAAAAGACAACGGAGACGACACAAGACAACGGAATCTACACAGGACAACGGAATCGACGTTAAGACAACGGAATCGACGTTAAGACAACGGAATTGACGTTAAGACAACGGAATCAACATGGGGCAGCGCGCGTTCCCAGGGGTAATCGTGTCACCAGTCGTCGTGAACGGATCAGCGTGGTGGTGGGTGAGGCGGGGTGAGCGGCTGAGCCAGCTGGGTAATGAAATAGCGTGGGACAAGATTTGAATTTATCCCCAGCCTGGGATCATATATTTCCTCTCTGGGACGACGCCCCCCCCCCCCAACTGGTCAGTGAGTAATGTGGATGTCAACGTAATTCTATCCTCTGTGGCCAGACTGTGAACACCAACGTAATTCTATCCTCTGTGGCCATACTGTGGATACCGACGTAATTCTGTCCTCTGTGGCCAGACTGTGGATACCAACGTAATTCTGTCGTCTGTGGCCCGACTGTGAACACCAACGTAATTCTGTCCTCTGTGGCCAGACTGTGGACACCAACGTAATTCTGTCCTCTGTGGCCAGACTGTGGATACCAACGTAATTCTGTCCTCTGTGGCCAGACTGTGAACACCAACGTAATTCTATCCTCTGTGGCCAGACTGTGAACACAAACGTAATTCTGTCCTCTGTGGCCAGACTGTGGACACCGACGTAATTCTATCCTCTGTGGCCAGACTGTGGATACCAACGTAATTCTGTCCTCTGTGGCCAGACTGTGGACACCAACGCAATTCTGTCCTCTGTGGCCAGACTGTGGACACCAACGCAATTCTGTCCTCTGGGGTCAGACTGTGGATACCAACGCAATTCTGTCCTCTGGGGTCAGACTGTGAACACCCCGAAGAATTGTTATCAACAATCACAGACCGGGTTTTCAGACCACACAGGCCTCCACCAGGCAGCGACCTGGCAAATACAATACCAACTAACGAAGGAAATCTCATGGCAAACTGTTGCCCTCTTAAGGGTTAAACCGCGGCTGAACATCCTACACCTATTGGCATATGGCTTTCGGCGCTGTATACACTGTCTGCATAGCTCACCACGTCTCCTCCTACTGGCCACATAGGAGACCTCAGTGAACCAGACGACGAAGACCTAAGTCTTCAGAAGTTCCTCATCGCCGGCGAGAGACTGACTGTGCGAGCGGACTCCTTCATAAACCAATCCCAAACATGACTTTCAGACAATGCAAGAGCTTGACGCAGAGCAGACGATGGGGCTAATTGCTCGGGTCTTTACATAGATATTAACGTTTAAACTCTACAGCCACAGCAGCGGTACGAGAGGGGGAAGAGATTGTAATGTTCTGAGACTGATGGAGGTTAATGTTTTGTTGGAGAGAGAAAAAAAAGCCAAGGTTTTGACTGTGATAAGGAAGAGTTATCAGGGTCGGGACTGTGGTAGGGAAGGGTTATACGATAGGGACTGTGGTAGGGAAGGGTTATCAGGGTCGGGACTGTGGTAGGGAAGGGTTATCAGGATGATCAGGGTGGGTACTCTGGTAGGGAAGGGTTATACGTCGGGACTGTGGTAGGGAAGGGTTATAGGATGGGGACTGCGGTAGGGAAGGGTTACCAGGATGGAGACTGTGGTCGGGAAGGGTTATCAGGGTGGGGACTGCGGTAGGGAAGGGTTACCAGGTTGGGGACTGTGATAGGGAAAGGTTACCAGGATGGGGACTGTGGTAGGGAAGGGTTATCAGGGTGGGGACTGTGGTAGGGAAAGGTTACCAGGATGGAGACTGCGGTAGGGAAGGGTTATCAGGATGGGGATTGTAGTAGGGTAGACTGTGTCTGGGGAAGGTTACCAGAGTGGGAGTGGCTGGGGTAAGGATGTTACGGTGGAAAATTGCATCCCAGCAGACAGGCTCTGGTGTGGGAGGAGGGCTAATAGGTCATCAGGATAGGTGCGGGTGGTACAGGGTGGTGGGTTATGAAGGCAGGGGATCAGAGCAGGAGGGTACCCGAGGGGTGGTATATGAAGGCAGGAGGTACAGGGGTCAGGGCAGGGGATACAGGGGGTCAGGGCAGCAGGTATGAGGAGGATATGAAAGAATGAATTAAGATGGCAGGGAAAGCGGAACTGTGAACAAGTAATGATACCCGTGGAAGGGGAGAAGAGGATTTATATTTATCAAATGACTTAAACTTGCCGAGGGAGGGAGGGGGTGAGGGGAGGAGAGGCGTTTATTAGGTATTGCCACAGGTGTGGGGGACGCAGGTCGGACGAGGGGGCAGGATAGGGGGAGGGGAAATAGTTAAGGGGGCTGGATATCGGGAGGAGAAATGGTGTGTGGTGACGTGTAAGGCAAGACCAGGGACACAGCCTGAATGCTCATCTGCTTCTGGGGTGCAGGTCCACCGTCCTACCTCCCTTTCTGACTGCCTGCCGGCCTCTCTGCTTCCCCACTAGCCTGCCTACTTCCCTGCCAGCTTTTCTGCTACCCTTCCAGCCTGCCTGCTTCTCTGCCAACCTGTCTGCATCCCTGCCAACGTGCCTGCTTCCCTACCAGTCTCTCTGCTTATTTGTTAGACTGCCAGCTTACTCGCCAGACTGTCAGCTTACCTGCAAGACTGCAAGCTTACCTCCCAGACCAACAGCTTACTTACTAGCCTATCACCTCACGCACGTGCCTGGTCGTGGGCGCCCATCCCTCATTATACCATAACAAAGGCAGAAGATTGAATATCCCAGGCGAGGAGTAACCACACCCACTCAGGTTCGTGGCCTCCGATAGGCAGCAGTAGTCTCCTTCTCTCTCCCTCCACCACTACCCTATCCTAATGGCTACCCAGACAGTAAATTGTCAGAGAAGTTTCCCCCTCGTGTGCCACTAGCCTCGATAATGGCGTTCTACTCTCATTTGCAGGGAAATGAAGATAAATCCAGAGGGAAAGAAGGTATAAAGATACGTAGCCAGAGGGTTGGATTACCATCCTTATCATAAGGAGTTAGAGAGGAGAGAAAAAAAAAAAGACAGTCAGGACACTACTCTTAAGGGGATTAAGAGCCAAGTTCTGAAATGAGACGCTAAATATTTCGGTTCCTCAGAGGATGTGTGGTCAGTAGACCAGACCCCTGACTGACCCGTGAGGAGGGAAGGGAAACACAGCCCCACGTGTGAGAGGGGTGGTTAAGCTGAGGCCTAAAGAATAGAAATGTACGACTGGAAAGAAAGGTTAAAGAATTGAGATTGGATCCTGGTGTTGAGGAATTGTGTGAGGTCAGAAGGGAATTGAGGGGTAGAGTCCAATGGTAAAGGTGATTTAAAGTGGGGTCAAGGGTTTAGGTATTGTTTAAGTGGACCTTAAGGTTAAGCAAAATTTAACTGGGCTGTACGGTATAAAAGAAAAGTGATGAATTGAGCAGTAAGGTTACAGACAGCTAAACAGAACTCCAATGATAAGGAAAATCAAACTGGGTTTTAGGGTTCAGAAAAGTTGAAATGGGCTCTAAATGTTGAAAAAAAGAGTTAAACTGGACACTATAGTTTAGGAAAGTTAAACTGGACTCTAAAGTTAAGGAGATTTAATCTCTACCATGAGGTTATGGAAAGTTAAACTGGCTTTAAGATTTAAGAAATCTACACTTGGTTCTAAGTTAAGAAAACTCAGAATGGTCTTTAGAATGAAAGTTAAACTGGCCTTTGTATAAGGCTAAACACCTTTGAGATATTCACACCTACATAATACATACGTATCACCATAGCATCATCATCATACACATATCAAATGTCTCATCCTATGTCTACATCTTCTTACCAAAGACCCTCTACATCTCAAGACTATCCCGCTTTATTGAGTCTAATCTCACACAGTTTATCCGGATCAAGAGGTTCACCTGTGTATATCATCTTTCCCCTATTCCATATATTTCATTACCGTTATTATAGAGGATCTTCTACCTTCTAAGGCCCGTCTGCCTCACATGGCCTTTCTACCTCACATGGTCTGTCTGCCGTCTGCTTCACAAGGCCTTTCTACATCACATGGTCTGTTTACCGTCTGCCTCACAAGGTCTTTCTACCTCATATGGTCTGTCAGCCGTCTGCCTCACAAGGTCTTTCTACCTCAAATGATCCGTCTAACGTTGGCCTCACAAGCTCTTTCTACCTCACGGGGCCTACTTTACCTCACAGGGCTCGTCTACCTCACAAGATCTTTCTTCCTCACATGGTCTTTTTACCTCACAATCCCTCTCTACCTCATATGGTCGACCGAACTCATAGTTATCTAACTCGAGGTCTGTCCATCTCACAAAATTGTCTACCTCAGCACCATAACCAGCTTAATAGCCGTACCCCATAGAGTCTTGTCTTCCTCACAATATATTATATATGTCGTTATATCTATCGAGCAAAGTATACCTCATTAGGTCTACCTACCTCACAGGCTACCGAGGATGATCTACCAAGATGGGATCATCTGCTTCATATTTCCATACATCTAAAGAGGACTATTTACGACACAAGATCTCTTTACCAAGAAAGACTTATCCAGCCAAACTCAGCTATCCATGGTCACTCCATTCCTAAGAAACGAAGACCTTCACTAGATAAGTGTGACAAAATGTCATGTGGCTCATGCCAGTGGTAGAAAGGACAATATCTCTTATCGTAATTTGTAATTAAAAGAAAAGTTCCATCCTAGTCTGGGTTTTTGGGTTCCAGTCAAATCTGCAAGCGTCTGGCAACTATAGCAGTGACGTCAGAGAAAGTTAATGCAGCCATCTTATTTACGCATCGTTATCTCTGCTCTTCTTTTACGCATCGTTATTTTAAGATCTTCTTTTATACCATGCTGTCCCTCACAGCTTTTTGCGGAGGGAACGTCAGGAACTAAAGGACAATGGCCTCATTTGCACACACTAGCCCTCTTACCGTCATGTGTAATGAACTGAAACTGGAGCATGACATCCACAGCCAAGCCACAGATACCAAATTGACGGCTTCTTTTTACTCATTTATCGTAATTATCAATGTAAATACAGGACAGCAAAGTATACTTCCAGTCAAGTATTTTCCACCATTTGCGCCGAAAAATATTCAAACAATAAAACAAAGAATAATATGTAACCGTCACGTACAGGTTTTCAGATGAATATTGACAGAATATAGTTATATTTTTCTTCGAACATACTCAGCACAAGACTTATGTTCCCAATATGCACGAAGCGCCACGAACACTCGTCTCCATCATACAGTATGAGGAGCCACCTTGAGCCAGGACTCTGCCTTCCTTGCGGTCCTTTGTGTAGCGCTTCTTACTCACACAGCTGGTGGACTGAGCTCAGTGCGACCTCTCGCGGGCGCTGTTTGGCGGGTGGTAAACAGTATTATTTAATGATAATTCGCCGGCATTATCAAACTCTACTTGACTCCGTATAAATGACTGGCTCCTCCTCTGATAATGAGAATTATTCCTTTATTTTTTTTCTAGCTTAACGCCGAGCATTTACACGTGTAATGATACTTTATCACAGTGAGAGTTACGGAGAAAGTAAGGGACTGAGAGGGCAAGTGAGAGTGTACACACACACACACACACACAGCAGAAACAGAGGCAGGAGGGAGTAAACATATACACACAGTCGAAAGAGACGTGTGCGGTAGTATACATATACTGCTCCACCAACTGTGTGAGAGAGGAGGCCGCCCGCTAGCCAGAGTTTACTGTACACCAATTGTCCTCCACTACCACCAGGATGTAAACTTAGGGTTTACAGACACATTACTCTCCCTGCACTCTGCTGTGCCACACCCAACCAACCCATACGGAAAAATAGTATATGGCCATACCTATTACACCTTTTGATTGAGACCAAACATGCAAACTCAAAATTTTTGTCTAGAAATCTGTGTGAAATTGTCTACCTCCGTAAAATTCAATAAAGAGTGTTTACATCACATGTTTACGTAGGGCGTCAGTGGATAGCTGGGGGTTTCGTAAGCGAGGATGGATAATTCTCAACAAACTGTGTCAGACATTACTTCCAAATGAACACACCCCAGGCCGTTCTTCCATATATCTCCAGGGCTCTGGGAGGATCCCCCAGGAAGTAGTGGTTAATGAACAGTTCACAACCCTTGAGCCTTGGGGATCCAACCGGGAATGGCAGGGATTGGTAGCAACCATTCCAACTTGAGCCGACGGGATCCAACACCGGAATGGCTGGAAAGAGTCGAAACCATTCCCACTTGAGGGGACGCGAGCCACTCCAGGAATGGCAGGAACTGGGAGCGACCATTCTCACTAGAACCGACGAGAGCCATTTAAAGGAATGGCTAGGACTGGGAAATGACCATACATACACAAAGCAACGCACAAACACATACAACCAATTCTCAAGCATACATTCTCAGTATACAAGAAGGAATTCATGTGCGGGTATATACATACACCCCGGATATACACACACTCACACACGGGTATACCAATATATA
>JAUUDZ010430038.1:0-13753 GCA_032361705.1 Panulirus versicolor
AAATATAGCAGTCAGTTGATATACAACGAAGAGACGTAGTTAGGACGCCATTTGGTAAACATGTGATTGTCCAAGACAGGCTGGTGCTGGTGGTGGGGGCTTAGGGGTTAGTCAGTTATTGTTTGGTAATTAGTGGTCGAGGCATGAACATGCAGGAGGGTGTGAAACCTGGAATTGATAGAGTGAATTATAACGATGTGTATAAACAGGGTTAAATGCTTTTCGTGTGATGAACCAAGAAAAATGATGCGGTTGTGGGGAACTTCGAATAGGTTTGTGGCGCGAAGTTGTAAATAGAGGGCTCTTGTTTCGGCGGATTATATTTCACTGACCTCAAGGTTGACAGAGTAGTGCCGGTAAGAAAGATGTCATTGTTCTTTGTGATGCTCGTGATGGATGAATTATTGCTCTAATGTTGTTGCAGATGACGACGACGTGCAGCGCCGGGTTTTTCGGTGACTGTACGCATCCGGAGATCATCGGTTCAGCAGGGCGGGACGAGTCAGCCAAGCCGGCACCTGTCCAGAGCTTTCAGAAAGTTCCTGTGTTCGTCAAGGATGAAACTGACGACCTAGATGACCCGGGGGACTACCCTGAGCCTTATATCCAGCATTACGACCCCGCACTTGACCTCGACTACAACTACCAATATTATGACACGGATGACATCAAGTCTGCTACTCCAGACGAAGAGTCCACCGCCTCAAACCGAATGATGAAGAGCAGGCATTTTAAGAGGGCGTCCTCAGGACTGTGGGACAAGAGCATGTCGTCAGCACTCTCAGCCTTCGCCTCCCTCGCCAACATACCTTACGACAACCCCAGCAGTAATCAGGCGAGAATTGACCGCTCTGACAATGTCGGCCGAGTACAGTATATCGACACTATCGATCGGGCTTTTATCGCTCGTCCTCCACAGCGTAGACGTCCCCCTCAGAGGCACTCCAGTAGCCACTTTTTCCAGCTACCATTCTTCCAAGGAAGCTCAAAACAACCAGGACGAGTCCCTACCCTATACACTCCAGGACCCGGACAAAAAGCAATTCGTGTACAGCAACAGCACCTCCACCAGCGGCCACCCACTAACACCTTCAGCCTACAGGAAGACCCAAGCCACGGTGGTGCCCCTCATTACCGGCAGCCACTTGACCCACGCGACCCTGACAGTACTTATGACGTTCACAGTAATTCTCACGCTACCACGGAGGCGAGCCAGACCACACCAGATCCTTTCCGTCCTTCATCACTCTTCTCGGCAGATCTGGACGACTTTCAACCGGTCACTCAGGCCTCTAAGCCGGCCTCACCGCGTGAATCCACTGATCTCGTTCGCCCTAATAGAGAAGCTTCGCCCCAGACGGGACACAGTGCTGTATCGACAACTTTTCAGTCTTTCTCGCCGTCGTCTTCAGTGTTCGGTTCAGCAGCCAGATTATCGGGACAAAATTTCATCCACCCTCAGACGACGCCAAGGACCGTCCAGACAACACCGCAGAGTTTTCTTCCGACGCCGAGATTCCCATCTTCGGGTAACTTCGTGTTCAATCAGCCACCCATCCACCCAGTTATATTCAATCAACCTTTCCATCACTCTCGAACCTCAACAGGTACAACCTTCGGTGGGTCATCACATGCAGAGAGTTTCGGTCATCCATCAGTAGGTCGTCAACCAGTGCAGAACTCTGATCGTCAACCAGCGCCTCAGTTCGTTCAAGGTTTCCATCGTCAACCAGTACAGACTTTTATTCACCAACCGGCGCCCCAACCACTGCCAAGTTTCAGTCAGGTAACAGTTCCGCCTCAGACAGTGCAAGGCTTCAGACGTCCCGCCTCCACTCCACAGCACGTTCAGAATTTTGTAAATCCAAGTATTCCTTCAGCACAACAACATCCTGGGAAACCGCCGGCCGGGTTAAGTTTTACTCACCCAGCACCACAGAAGCGACCAGTGGAGTCTTTCGTCAGACCAACGGGACCTCCTTCATTTATATCCCACACTCCCTCCCCTGTGGGAAGCCAAGGGCATTTCACTCCAGAGTTCCAGCACGAGAGACCGACTCCACAAGGGCACAGTGTTCCACAGCAGACTTTCCATCACAATTTACATCGTCCAACAGAGGCACCATCGTCGGCTGCAACAATTCGTCCTCAGACAGAACGGCCATTTGTCACTGAGGAATCATTACGTACTCAGCAAGACTTCTCCTTCGGTTTCCAGAAAACCTCAGCTGTACCTCGAGTCGTCTCCGAGAGGCCGGGTGTCTTCGATGGTTTTCATTTTAACGGAAACACCTTAACCCAGTCTCAAGGTCAACATACAGAAGAAAGGCCTAAAGACACAAACACTGGACAGCCAACGTCTGACCAACACAATACTCGACGCAGACCTGTCAGTCACCAGAAGAAGCCGGCCTTAGACGATCAAAATACTCGACGCATACCCGTGGGTCACCAAGAGGAGCCGGCCTTAGACCATCAGAATACTCGGGGTAGACCTGTCAGTCACCAGGAGAAGCCGGCCTTAGACCATCAGAATACCCGAGGCAGACCTGTAAGCCACCAAGAGCAGCCGGCCTCAGGCCATCAGAATACTCGACGCAGACCTGTCAGTCACCAGGAGGCGCCGGCCACAGACCATCAGAATACTCGAGGCAGACCTATCAGTCACCAGGAGGCGCCGGCCTTAGACCATCAGAATACTCGACGCAGACCTATCAGTCACCAAGGGGAGCCGGCCTTAGACCATCAGAGTACTCGAGGCAGACCCGTCGGTCACCAGGAAGAGCCGGCCTTAGACCATCAGAGTACTCGAGGCAGACCCGTCAGTCACCAGGAGGAGCCGGCATTAGACCATCAGAGTACCCGAGGCAGACCCGTCGGTCACCAGGAGGAGGATCATCTGACCCGCAGAAGACCAACAAGACCGCGAAGACCTCCGACAACCCAACAACCAGCCACAACACCTACCCTGATAACAGGTCTTGAAAACTCAGAATTCAACAACCATTTCTTGCAACCACATGGAAGGCGGCCAAGTATCACCAGACTGCAACCTTTACCCGCTCCTGATGACGTTCCAGAAGGTTTGTCTGTCCATACGACACCTCGAACGACGCAAGTTACAGCAGGTCTCCCGAGACTGCCGGAAGTCCCCAACCTTCTGGGTGCGGGTGTATTCCAGCCGCCTGCTGTTACCTCTGACCCTTATCTTCCCAATGAGGATTTCGCTCAGAATCACCATATAAATGATAATCCACGTACTCAGGTAGATATTCCAACACATACCTTTAAAGAAGATCTCCCCAATGACATCATCCATCCAGATGAAAGTACTAAAGACGACACGAATGCCATTCTCGCCTTCGAAGGTGACGATAGAAATGTTGCAGATGTGACGGAGGTCGTAACAGAGCCAATAATAACGACGACGACAACAACCAGAAGACCTTTCGTACGACGTCGTCCAATCATTAGGAATCGGCTGCGTCCACGCCTGTCGTCACGAACGACCACAGTAGCTCCTACACAGATTGAACCTAAAGTCCCTAGCGAGGATGAGGTTACTGTGGCTGAGACCACTGATCCGGCAGTAACCGAGGCCACACCTGCAACCACAACAACTCTCTCACCCTTGAGACAAAGGATTGAAGAACGTCTGAATCGTCTGAAAAACAGAAGACACAAATCCCGACACAACACGACAGAACAGCCGAAGAGTAACACTGATGCCGCTACGACTTCCTCGTCAACCTCACGAAGACGGCTTCCCAGCAGACGTGGAAGTTTAAGTCGACAAAGATTCCAGAGTATTCGGAGCCGACTCCGGAGCAGGACTTCGACCACGGAAAGTCCTGCGTCACATTCTGAAGGTACCACGACAGAAACACCTCTCCACACTGGCTCCTCCAGAACTAGCACAAGGAACAGGAGAATAAACGAATATAAACCAAAGTCGGATGAACCAAGAGAAGAATATGTTCTTGAAGTGAAAGAAATTCTCAGGAGAGATCAAGATGCTCAGGAAACTACTCGCTCTGTTGTTCATGAAAAACCTGATATCGACGAGCAGTCCCCGGCAGAAACACTCACAGCACAAACAAGAAATGTCGAAAATGATCCTAAAGAGGAAGAGATACCAAGTGATCAAAGTTCTCTTCAAGATCCTGAGGGCAAGAACCATGACGCAGGTGAGGAAGGTCAAGCAAACGCTTCCAGGTCACCTGAAAGTAATGATCAAGACACCCCAGTCACTCGTGTTAACGAAGGTGAGAGTAAAGTTATCAATCCAGACTTTAGGGCTCGCTTTAGGGAATATTTGAAGAACAGAAAGAATCGAGTGAGTGCCCGTTACCGTACGACCGAATCTCCTGTCACATCAGACAATCTCAAAGAAGCTGATGACATCTCACAGAAGGAACCAAACGAACACGACGAAACATCAGGCCCGATTGCGAAAGAAAGAATGCAGCTATTTCAGCAGAGGAGAAGAGAACTAAGGGCCAAGTTCCTAAGCAGACAAACAAATGATAGGGAGAGAGTGAGCCGTAGGATTCCCAGCAGACCATTTGGGAATAAGTTTTCCAGCCAAACGAAACCTGAAGAAAGTAGAACGACTTCACCCAAGGAGACACCAGAGGAAAGTCAGGACAGTGTGAAAGAGGAAGATAAGTCAAGAGAAATTTCTTTTCAGCCACAACAGCCAAATATCAACGCCCAAGATAAAGAAGATGATTCCCTGAAAACTCAGGAAACTACCTCTACAATATCTAGGGAATATAAACCTACACTTGCTTCACTCATATCTAACCTGCCATCCTCTGTTCCCATAGATCAACGCCCAAAAGAACCAGAAATAATAACTGCGCCATCCAACATACAGGGAGAAGCCATGTCTATGTCGTTCAAAGTCTCTACCAGTCTTGCGACTAACTTGAAAGATGGAACCACCCGTATTGGGATCGACTTTAAAGATCATGAGCCAGAAACTCATGAGCCAATGGAAATAACTGTTGAAGAGATTGGCATCGATTCAAGAAAACACGAGGAAGAAAATCCCGACTTGAAAGGGACACAGCCAGAAATTACGGAACATAGTTTCCCCCCGTTTCAGTCTCAACCAACGTTCGATAGTCCAGCAGATGAACCACCACAAAGTTCCCCACACCCACCAATCCTCATCTCGGTATTACCTTCTGTGCTCGAGGCCTCCAGCACCGACGTACCGTCGGTTAGCATACCTTCCCAAACCCCCGCATCAGTGGAGTCACACACGACCACAGGCTCAGATGATCTCTCAGAGTTCCATGAAAACACAGAATCACGGGACGTGCCGGCGTTTAATGAGAAAAAAGACCTATCCGATCTCCTGATGTCCCACGAGAACAGCAGAATGTTGCAGACCTTCCCCGAACCCCAAGACATCAGAGAATCAGCTGACCTTGTGAAATCATCTGGTCGTCGAGTGTCGAAGCCTTCCTTCAACTTGGGTGCCATCCTCGGCCGATCTAGACCCAAGAACACAGCGTCTTCGGCAGCCTCGGCGTCAGACTCGAGCGGGGCGCTCGGCAAGGAGGCCACACCTGAACCTCTTCTATCCATCACAATGGCCACGGACCCACCACGGCTGCCACTAGAAGTATTACTGCCACTTTATGAAACTCGGTGAGATGGTCCATGTATTATAGTGAACCGTTATACATTACATCATCAGTTTTCACTTAAAGACTTGAGCTAATTCGGCTTTGTTAAGATTAAGAAACTTATAACTGAAGCAGTATAGGAGAAAACACTGAAAGAGTTCATGCTCTTTATGTCGTACATCTATATCAGAGATGTCTGATGGTTCAGTCACCAGATGATGTCTCAGGAAAAAAAAAAGAATATTGTCTACGTATACAGTGTTATCATCATACAGATCATTGTATGAACGACTTACTTATGGGAAACAATGTTCCAAAGAACTTCCACCAACAACCTGGACAGATACTACCGACATACATTCACACTTTGGTCTGAATGTTGTATTGCTTTCACACTCGCAGGAATAAACTTCCTCGACATTTTTCAACTGGAGAAAATACTTCTTCAAAAATGAATAACCAATAAGATCCTCAAACCAAGAGGGCAAAATAACCGGTGATAACTTTAACAATCAATAGATCGTCGTCCTATGCCGTATGTCTCATCCAGAGCGATTAACCTTAGTAGGTGCGGTTTACCTCACCCATTGCGGTAAACCTCACCTGGTGCGGTATACCTCACCCATTGCGGTATACCTCTCCCGGGTTTGGTGTATCTCACTAGGTGAGGTAAATATACAATTACTTCTGCGGTGATTTTTTATTTTTATGAAGAGTTACGTCCTACCTGTAGGAAAACTACTATTGTATCAAAATGTTTACGAAGATGATGATGAGGGTGACGTAAACCTGTAACACAGTAAGCTGTACGATACCTTACGATGTTTACATGTAACCTATCTTACCTTCTCTTGGGTACGAATTACCATGATCTTGAACGCTATATATGTATACATATTTTTCCATACTTATTCGACTTATTCGCCGTTTCCCGTGTTAGTGAAGCAGCTTCAGGTACATGCGAAGATAAAGCCTTATTGCTTCACATCCATTTCCCCGGCTGTCATGTGTAATGCACCGAAACCATAGCTCTACCCACATCCAGACCCACAGATCTTTGCCGTGGATTTCCACGTTCGCTGCACGTCGACCCCTGATATCATATAAACTTCAGTATCTTATCAGTGAATAATTCCAGTCATGTCCAGTATGGGTGATAGTGACGTGTGGCTGGTGGAAGTATGGGTGATATTGACGTGTGGCTGGTGAACACCAGCTGGCATCATTGTGGTTGGTGGACACCAACTGGCGTCATGTGTGGTTAGTGGACACCAGCTGGCGTCATGTGTGTTTGGTGGACACCAGCTGGCGTCATGTGTGGTTAGTGGACACCAGCTGGCATCATATGTGGTTGGTGGACACCAGCTGGCGTCATGTGTTGTTAGCGGACACCAGCTGGTATCAGATCACTGGTGCTGGCTCCCCTTGCAGTATTACCATAGCTTAGAGATCAACACAGGTAGCGGTATTACACGTTAGGTTCACTGGCCGTGACGGTGTTGAGATCTATTTAGAAGTGATCAGTGGATCATGGTTGATATAGCAACCAGTGGATCATGGTTGATATAGTGACCAGTGGATCATGGTTGATATAGTGACCAGTGGACCATGGTTGATATAATGACCAACCAGTGGATCATGGTTGATATAGTGACCAGTGGATCATGGTTGATATAGTGACCAGTGGATCATGGTTGATATAGTGACCAGTGGATCATGTTTATTTCTTGGTACACTGCGTCACGTCAGATCCGGTTGAATGTGGTCAAGCGGCATCTCAATACGAAAATCTTAAAATCTGGATTTTGATCAAAATTACTTGAGAAGTAATCAGAGAATCTTTACGTCAAGTGATTCCCAAATCGGCTGGTGCCACTGGTAAGATCCTGCCGCTGACTGTAAGGTTCTCTGTGGTTGTGGCTCTTGTATAATATAAGGAACTCATGAGCGCCTTGTGTGCCTCCAGCACTGTGGATGCAGGGATGGTAGACCACTACTGCTCACACGTTCGCTGTGTGGTATTCCCACTTCTCCTCGGTGTTTACATCATCATCGGTGTAATTCATTGATTCCATGATATATTGATAATACTTTATTCTTCACATTTATCAATTCTTCATTTACTGCGACAGTCAATATCTTGTTATGGGTCTGTTGTTTCATATAAGCCTTTTCTACTTCCGTTTTTGAGTTATATGTTTACTTACGTCTGGCAGTGAACATGGATCTTTTTGCACTATGTTGATTCTGACGTATGATTCCACAAGGATGACAGTCTAGAAAATAGTGGTATTATAAACGAGAACTAGAATGACGTCTGTACTCATGAGCTACTGTGACGTAGGATGTTGTGTAAGAACAGACCCCTTCGTCCGGGGCAAGAAGACAGGAGGTGTAGGGAGGGTGTCGAGGGAGGGAATTATATAGTAAGGTGGAGTGCCCTGGCAGCCTTCCATTGCTGAGGTGGTAGGGCGGCTGCCCCTAGCGGGCTGTTGACGGTAGTGGCCATCGACTAGTGTTAGTCGTTAGCCCAGATATCGCGACACACACAGCAACAGACGTAACGTAGCTGCAAAAACTAGCACGTAAGTTCTCACAACGATGTGTAGCTGAGCCCACTCCGATGGTCTGGATGAGCTTACTCGTTTTATCCTGCGTCAGATGTGTGCCCTTATGTACATAGCTGAATAGTGTGCAATATTTATCCTTTATATTTATTTTGCTACTACACCATTACTTTGTACAAATAAAGTGACTGAAAATATTGTGTGTTTTTCTTAAACCTTCCTTATTGTGTAATGTTGCTGAAGCTATATAACATTGTATTGCTGGAGACCACTCCTCACTTGGCACATAATATACTCAAGAAGTCAGACCTGAAAATAAAGAAATCATGGCATGTGTTCTAAGTTTACACCGCCACAATACAGTATAGTAACACTCCCCTCCCCCCCAACCCCACCTTCCAGACTGATAAATATACCCATTTTCGCAAACTTTTTCGCCGTTCCCCGTGTTAGTGAAGTAGCTCCAGGAAAAGACGAAATTGTCACCATCCGCTCGCTACAGTCTCCAGTTGATATGTATAATGCACCCAAACCAGAGCCCTTCCATCCACAACCAAGCTCCATAAACCCTTTCGTTGTTTCTCCTTGACTGCTTCATATGCCCTGGTTCAGTCCATGAACAGCACGTCGTCCCCTGTATACAACATCACACCAATTTACTTTGTCTCGCCTTCTCTAGTGCACATCCCGATCATTCGCTCTCCTTCCTTACAAGTAACGAAGATAAATCTATCCTTTCGCTTTTATTAACAATAGAATTTCTCATCTCACCGCTATACCCTTTTTCACACCTGCTTGCCCAACACCTCTTCTGCGCATGTAAGCACTGCCTTCGTAAACACCTCCAATTCCCCGCTCACTCTCATCTTTTGCTGTTCCAACCTCCATCTCTCTTTGTATCTCTTCAGACAAGCGTTTTTTCCAAGCTGACTTACTTTCACCATCACTCACCTCCCACTCACATAAAAGTCTTTCTTTTGCCCAGAAATGCCTGCCAGCCGTCAAACCGATTCACCCATTTATATCTGTGTTCCCCTCTTTATAAACCAGGTATTACCAGTCACTGAATCTTTTATAGAATACAAATCTACAGTTTCTTTTCCATTTATATTTACGACACTTGTTACCTCTTGCCCTCTAATTGCACCCCTCTAATTGCACCATCAATTGCTACATTATCCCTCTCTCGCATTCAAATTACCCATCACTAATACTCGATCCCTGTAATCAAAATTGCTGATGTGCTCACCCAGCTCCTCCCGAAACACTAGTTTCCCTCGTCTTCAGAAGGTGCTTTGCACTGACAATCACCTGCCTCTCGTTTGTTTTCAGTCTTACCCACAACAGTCTGGGACTCACGTCCTTACACTCTTTCACTCATTCCCACAATTCCTCCTTCGGCAGAGTTCCTTAACTCTCACCCGTGACTTTGCTCCTAAGAAATTCTCTGACCATTCTTCCCTCTTGCCCTTAAGCTTAGTTTTATTTAGGGACAGAAGATCTAAGTTTTCTTTCTTTCCACAAACATACTACCTGTCTCTCTCTTCTTCCCATCCTGGTTACATCCTCACAGATTCAGACACCCCAGCTTCTATGATTTGAACCCCCACCACACACACACACACACACACACACACACTTGTGCTGGTACAGAGAAGACTTCCCCGGACTGCATGCTAATATTCAAAACTTTAAAGGATGTACACCGGCAGACTTATTGTGTATAAGTAAGAGGAGGAAGCGAGGTGTTGGGGGGAGGGGATATAAGTTTGGCTGTGTCAATTCTTGGGAGTTTGGTAAAGACTGAAAGCTGAAAATCTCAGACTCAAATCGAATGTTCAAAGTGTTGCAAACTTCAATAATTCAGAAGCTTTCAAATTTTGTCCACTGAAAGGTACCTCTGGTCTCAGATACAGAGGGAATGGTGAAAATGGCTCAACATAGGACGTCGAAAAGCAAAGGAGCTGCTAGATGTTCACTGACGAAGGCACAGACGCATTCCATCCAGCATTAGTAAGGTATGCGAGAGCACAGAGCGGCTATACCTGGATAAGATAAAGGAACAAAGAGACTTTGAGAGGAATATTGTAGACATGGCAGATGAAAAATCATGAGTCACTTGTCAGTTACAGAGAAACTAATCAGGCTAAAGGATTCAGAGGGAAAATTGTTCAGGATATGAGGATATGTGAGTAACTGAATAACAAGTTCATAGTGTTTTCACAATGGAAGACACTGTAGCCACAACAACAATCAGATGGAATGGGTGTGGTGGGTGGGCGAGGAGGTTAGAAACCATTTGAATATCCAAAATAGACATCAACAGACTACTGAAAGGTTTTGACCCATACCAGACTCATGGCTCTGATGAAGTTTTATCATACGTGCCGAAGATGTGTACTGAGTGCCAAGGGAATGGAAAATGGCGAACGTCATATCTATCTATATCAAAGAAGACAGGGAAGAAACACTGAAGTACAGACCAATCTTCCTGACGAGTGTGACCTGTAAAGTTCTGGAGACGACAATGTGAAAGCACATCTCTGCTGAGGACAAATTACCCAAGCGAGAGACGGCGCGGTCTTAGGGAAAGGAGGTCATGTATAAGGCTGGGTGTAGCGTCTGATCTGGACTGCTGAAAGCTTTCGTCACTAATCCACATGGGAGGATGATCATGAGGCTGGAACACCAGACAGGAATAATGTGGAAACTCCTTTAGTGAACAGATCATCTCAGCAGAAGGGAACGATGGACGCGTGTCTGAGGATCTTTTTCTAAATGGATCGAGGTGACCCCTGAGAGCCACAAGGTTTTGCTCTGTGTAGATATAAATGACTTCCTTTGAAAATGACATCCTACCTGGACATGTTGCAGGTGGTGCATGAGTCACGAGGGAAGTGAAAAGTAAGAATTGCATCAGCTTACAAGTGATAAGAATAGAACAAAAGGAAATAAGGACTAAACATGATCATCATACAGCAGGGAATAAGCTTCAGAATTCTGCGTGTGAGAAGGATGTGGATGGCAACATCGCCCCTAACCTGTCGCCAGTCCCATATTAAAGAGAGATAGTTAAGGAGACAAACTGTCTGCTGGTATAAATTAGAATAGCTTCCAAGTATATGGATAAGGATATATATATAGCAAGCTCTCCCTATCCTTCACAAAGTCAAACCTAATACATGATTCTCAAGTTTAGTCACCGTAGCCAAAAAATTACAAGGGATAATAGGGAAGAAGCAGAGGCAAAAATCAAAGATGGACCAGAATTAAGAGAGATGAGTTACAGGGAAAAGCTAGAGGTTTAAACTTTGCCAACCTTGGAAGAGAGAACAGTGAGGGGTGACCTGATCATAGTTTTTAACTTATCAAAAACACATGTATCGGGAAAAATCATTCGAGATACGTAAGGAAAAGGAAACCAAAGGACACGACTTTGAATTAATCAAGAAACTAGTCAAATATATGTAAAGAAGTACTTTCATACTATAACAGTGGTGCATGAATGATATAAGGTCAATGAAGACATGGTTAATGCAGACAGTATACCTACCTTTAAGAAGGTGTAAGATAGTAAAAAATGTACAAGAGATGGAGGCCCACGAGTGTAGTTGGAAACGCTAACCGTTCGGCTATGATGGCCCCTTATAGGGAAATGACTATTTAATTACTAGTGATCGAATACCCTTCGTCTCATATCCATGTGCAACGGGGTCTACACCGTTCAAACCACATCAGGCTCATATTACCAGTAGTCAGCAATTTTACAGAACTTACTGTCAAACGTGGAAGTACATGAACACGAATAAAGTGCATATGACATTCACTATTCACAGAACACATAATGCCCTCTAACAAAAGAATTTGAACCGTAGCTCTTTTGCTTGGTTAGTTAAGAACGCTAACCTTACAACTCGGCCATGATCGCCCCCTAATAGGGAAATGACTAATCGAATACCCTTCGTCTCACGTCCATGAGCAATGGGATCTAGACCGGTGACATTCATCAGGCTCACATTACCAGCAGTTAGCAATTTTGCAGAGATTATTGTCAAACGTAGAGGTATATGAACACTAATAGAGTGCATATGAACGCTAATCGCTCGGCTATGAACACTCCTAATAGGGAAATGACTATATGCTTACTAGTAATCGAATACCTTTCGTCTCATATCCATGAACAACGGGGTCAAGATCGGTCAAATCCCATCAGGGTCACATTACCAGTAGTTAGCAATTTTGCAGACCTAATTGTCAAACCTGAAGGTATATGAACACAAATAAAGTGCATATGAACGTGCGCTTTTCATAGAACGCATAATGCCATCCAACAGCAAGTATTCGAGTGCAGAATGCCAAAAGGTGAGATTGAATGAGTGAGGGGATTAGGTGAGGAGTAGAATATATTAAGGGAAGCATTAATGGTATGTGCAAGAAATGCATGTAGCTTGAGAAAGGTGGGAGATGGGTAAATCAGAAAGGCTAATGAGTGGTGGGATAAAGATGAAAAGTTGCAAGTGAAAGAGAAAAGAGAGGTGTTTGGACGATGCTTACAAGGAAGGAGTGCAAATGACAAGGATATGTATAAGGGAAAGCGGCAGGAAGTCAAGAGGAGGCTGCAGGGGCTGCAAAACAGGGGAAATTAGTGTTGGTGTGAGAGAATATCATTAAACTTTAGGGAGAATAAGAAGATGTTTTGGAAGGAGGTAAACAATATGCGAAAGACAAGAGAACAAATGGGAACATCGGCGAAGAGAGCGGCGGGGTGGGGGATAACAGGTTGTGATGAAATGAGGACAAGAAGGAGTGAGTATTTTGAAGGATTGTTGGATGTGTTGGATGACAGAGTGGCAGTTGTGGAGTGTTTTGGTCGGGGGCGGTATGCTAAGTGAGAGAGTCAAGGAGAGTGGCTTGGTGAAAGCTTTGCGGAAGACGAAATCCGGCAAGGCGGCGGGAGTGGATGGTATTGCGACTGAATACATACATATACATACATATGCACAGACATATACATATATATATACATATGTACATTATTCCTACTTACTTTCATCCATTCCCGACACCACACCGCCCCACAGAAAACAGCATCGTTAACCCCCGCTTCAGCGAGGAAGCGCCAGGAAAACAGAAAAAGAAGAAGTAAAAAAGGGCCACATTCGTTTACTCTCGGTTTCTAGCTGTCATGTGTAATGCACCGAAACCACAGCTCTCCTATCCACATCCACGCCCCACAGACTTTTCCTTGGTTTACCCCAAACGCTTCACATGCCCTGGTTCAGTCCATTAATAGCAAGTCGACCCCGTTAAACAACATCGTTCTAATTCACTCAATTCCTTGCACGCCTTTCACCCGCCTGTATGTTCAGGCCTCGATCGCTCAAAATCTTTTTCATTCCATCCTTACACCTCCAATTTGGTCTCCTACTTCTCCTTCTTCTCTTCACTTCTGACACCTTTCCTCACTCATTCTCTCCATATGTCCAAACCATTTCAACACACCCTCTTCTGCTCTCTCCACCACACTCCTTTCATTACCACACATCT